>CM052268.1:1364273-1591806 GCA_028455795.1 Lasioglossum marginatum
TATATTACATTATGTGTGTGAAAGTAGCGTCAGTTCTTTTTACCCTAACATAAAATTATAAAATTATGAAGCAATTTACTCTTCCCGCTATACGTCCCTTCTTCTCGCGAGTCCCCTCTTCCGAGCATGTGCTCTCTCGCGTCCCACATGTTTAAGCGAACACTTTGTTATATACAGATCTCAGTTTATTTATGATTATACTATAAGTTATAAGTTATGTGTGATGCTGCAATAAATCGATGTGCAGTCCATACCACGGACTACTCCTGATTTTTATCCTACAAATTATAAAATTATAAAATTATAAAATTATAAAATTATAAAATTATAAAATTATAAAATTATAAAATTATAAAATTATAAAATTTAAATTATTTTCTTAAGGTCTTCTATATTATTGATCAAAGTTTAATCGAATATGTTTTTACTCTATTTACCGTTTATAAATTCAACATGTTTCTTCTCGTAATAATACGGAACGTGAAGTCTTCTCTCTGAAACGGTGCAACAAACAAACGCGATTTAGTATTGGGCTTTGTAAATACCTATGTATTTACAATATTACAGGTCCAGAGTGTTCAAAGGATTCCGGTAACTTTTGTTTGTCGAGTTACACGAGGTCTTTGGACGGTGGGATGCATTAAATCTGAACGTTCAAAATGGAATAATCAAAGAGAGGAGAGCAGGAATGCAAAAATCAGTTGGTAGAATGTCATTGAAACATCGTTCGAAATACTTCTGTTGAAACACAGATGAGAGTAATTAAGTTGTCAGAAACTGGCAGACTTTCTCGCGCGATTGCAGCCACAAAGTGGGCGGCCACGAAAAACAACGACATAATAAAATGGAAGTTCACGACGATATAAAGGAAACCGTTATTGAGATTGCACGCGATTTACCTAGGCAAAGAGGAAATCCTTAACACGTTCACCGCCAAGTATAGTACAGACCGTTGTTTCATTGTACTATCTAAATTTACCCACAAATTACTTGTAGTTTAATTTTCATTGATTAATAAATATTCATGTAATTATTTGAGTATATTATAAAACATTTTTCTTTATAAATATTCAGAGAAAATAATATCTCATTTGTTCTTCCAGTCCCATTTTCAATTTTTCAATTTGTTAATGTTTCTTTGAATCTTTGGCTTAATACATTCCATAGATTCTCTGTAGGATTTAAGTCCAGTGATTGAGGATTTGCTACCTCCCTACTTCGGTCTCCGAGCAGTGTAAACGTGCCGCGTAATCTGATCTCGGCTCGGGTATATCGGTGTGAACCACTACTAATCCAATTATAAAACTTCTTTATTTTTCATTATTTTTTTATGGGACTTTCACCAACTTATTTGTGGCATTTTTCTGATGAAAATCCGTCTACGAAACGTGTTTTCTAAATGTTTCATATAAGAGCCCACATAAAGAAATTGCAAAACACATCTTTTAGAATTTTCTCTGCAATTCCGACAACTTGCAATTTCTTTCAAAAATTGTTCCCACGTTGTGTAGCAACCCAATTGTTCTTACTCCTGAAAAAAGTTCAAACCGTATTGTCCAATATTAACAAAGTTGTCGTCTTTTTAAGAATGTTCGAATATTAGCTCCCTGTACATTGTATGTACTCTGTTACGGTTTGACCGATTCTTCTATTAAACGTTCGGCTTGTCCATTCAGAGTGGAGCTCTCTGATGCGCCGAAATGTATAGCTACATGGGAGCAGGGTGAGCCGTTCCCTTGTAATTTTCAATCAACGTTGTTCATTATCAGAGGATTACAAATCCAACGAGCGTGTACACGAGGCCGGGGGCACATGTACCGGTGACTTAGCGCGTTCCCAAAGAGATCAAGAGTAGCGGGAGTCAATGTCGCATTATCACATGGAAGACGGCATATAAAGTGAAGCAGGAGCGTCCGTCAACGGTGCAATGTACATGGTCGAACGAACAGTGTACACGATCAATGAAACCTATGGTTACGCGTGGGATCACGTATGTTGTCCCGTCGTGTTACAACCAGAAGGCAAAGGGGGGAAAAGGGTGACGACGTTTACTGGTCGCATCGAATTACAAGTCCCTTAGGTAATGGCGCGTACGTTATTCAATACCTTACACTTCGTGTTCGACGTGTGTGCCCGTCCTCTGTGTTGTACTGCAGCACAGAGGAATGTCTCGCCGATCCGCTCCGCTCCGATCCGCTCCGCGCCACGCGTGGTAAAACGTTTACGCGATTATGAAACCGACGACACTACGGAAGATTTACCACAGGTGCTCGGGGAAACTTTCCCGGGAACTGATCCGACAATTACACTGGACGACACGTACGCATTCTGTGCTCCGATAGCCAATAGGCGAGCTCTTATAGATTTTCGTGCGCTGAATATCGGCTACGGAACCGTTCGTTCTGTCACCCTCAGCTTTACAGCTATTTCAAAAGAATTCGGATCTTGTAACGTGTCCATTTCAACCCTTATCTCTGGCTGTGTATTATTAAAATTCATTCAAAAAGGAATAGAAATTGTACAACATTTTATTTTCCTAGTTATTCATTCAATAAATAAAAAATAATATGGAATTACATTAAACTTCTGTAAATTCAATGTCCCGCAGAAATTGAAAATTTTTATAAAACGTAATATCTTCATTTTATACAAATTTTCATAACAATTTAATATTGTCCATTTTAAATATGCAAACGGCTATAAATAATTTTTTCAAGCATTCTAGACTCCAGAGACTCCCCGTCTTTGTAACGTTTAGAATCGTGCGACCATTTCCTTTATCGTACAATTAATCTTTCAACGAATAAGATTGAGGACATCGGTTTATAAACAAAAAGTTGATGGCGGGTCTGCGATTCTGTTTGAAAAACAGTAGAGAAAAAATTTAATGTCATCACCATGAAGATTCTTCGGAGCAGTGTCATCTGTGACAAAAAGTTCTGAATGGTCTGCTAACTACGAAGACAGCAGATGGTCGTGGTACGTGGTTCTCCCTGTGACAAATGACTTCGTTACAGCTGTATCAAAACGTCAGGAGATTTATTTTTACGCTTTCAGGCTACATTTATATGCAAAATCTGATCTCTACAATTTACTATCCGAGATGATTCACTTAACTGTAACAAGTCGCATCTTTGTTTTGGTCGGAGTTAGTAAAAACGCTAAAGGAACAAGATGAATTGTTTAAAGTAAACAATATTATATTTACGATCGTATTTTTCTAACAAACGTAATGATTAGACACGGATCTTTATGCATTTATGGTTTATAAAAATTCTAAAAAAATGCTGGAGTATCAAATTCGACAGAATTTACTATGATTTTTATTTATTTTGTACTTTGTACCTATAAATGTTATTACTAGACTGCGGATCTTTATGCATTTATGAAGAAATTAGTTAGATGAAATATAAATCATTAATAGATTAGAAAAACTTAAGAATATTGTAATGTCGTATTTAACGTAACAAAGTCATTAAGGGATGAAATCGATTTTTATTTTATTCCCGTTTCCCACAATCAATGCAGAATATTTTTATTTTGCATAAAGATCCGCAGTCTAGTTATTACCAATGAAAATAGGACTTTATTTGTCTTAGGGGGACATTACACTTTCTCGGGTCGGAAAAATCGACTTTTTAGAAAGTATCATATTTCAATAATATTTTCTGAAAATTTCAGAGGAATATTCAAAATGCTTTCAAGTTATAGACGAAAACTTTAAACGCGTTTTTCTCAAAACAACGTTTTTGTAATCGGCGTGCATGATAACTTAAAAACCATTTAACCGATCGGTCTGAAATTTTAATATGTTCTTCTACACAATAATAGCCCTAGTATAGACTAGAATAAATAAGATTGGATAATTTTTTCCTCACTTTTTAACGTTTTTTTAACGAAGAAAATGTTATTTTTGAGACCACCAACTTTGGAGCTCCATCATTTTGTGAATTATTGCTCGAACAAAATAATCGTAGTCTAGACTGGGGCCATAGTCATACTTTTTCTAAGGACAATTCTTCTTTTTTCAAACGTCAGTGAGCCGCAATCGTGCATGCCAGCAGATCAAAATTTTTAAAATGACTTTCATGAGGCTGCAAAAAACCCCTATAAAAAATCATTTACAAAATTATATAAAAATTTTTTCTTGTATTTGAAGACTTAAGATATATGTCAAAAAAATTACGGACTCAAAAAATGTTTTTCATTACTTTATCAGTCCCATAAAAATTATTCAAATTTTCGACTGAGAATGTGTAGTCTCCTTAAAATTTGTCTACAAAAATTTTCTAGTAATATGTATTATGCATAAAGATCTCCAGTATAGACATGAAGATGCACACCCTAATTCTTTTTCTTTAAACACAACTTTCGGGATCATATTTTATACAGGACGGAATAAATAAATAAAGAACGGGCAGACGCGATACCATTTTTCCGAAAGTTGTTCAATACGTAATTGCTCCTCGAGTATATCGAGCGGCATATAAAACATGCACGAAATATACGAGGTGGTCCATTTTAATCTATAACTGTGTAACTTTTCCGCCTAGTTTTGTACTTGAATTTATAGATTGTAATATTGCAGTGCAATCAGAGATGAAGGAATTTTTAACCAAGGAAAATTAAAGGGGTTAAAAACTCCTCCATCTAACTGCACTGCAAAATTGTAACTTAAAAGTTAAAGTACAGTTAAAACCAATACGGAATAAAAAAATGAGGAAGCTTTTTTTGAGGTAAATTTATAAAAATTTTTGATAATTACAATAATTTTATAGGAAAGTTTAGTATTATTGAGGAGTAATATTAACCCCCTTAGCACCCGAGTGGTGATTCGGAGGCACTACTAAAGCATGCTGTACCATTATTCAAATTCAAAATATTGTTTATCATCAATTACTAATCGTATAACTATCGTATGAGGTATTATATCAAATTTATATCCATAAAATGAAAAGAAATTATGTACAATGGAATTATTGTAGGTCCGAAGAAATGTTTAATTTTCAAGTTAAAATAGCTCCGAGTGCAAAGGGTTCAAATGGAGTGTTCAAACTATTTTAATATTTTTCAAGCTAAAAATCGAACATTATTATGACTGCGGATATAACAGACTGCGGATAAAACAGTAAAAGATTAGAAAAATTGGAGAGTATACCGATAATACCGAGTCCGGTAAAGTAAAGTTTATCCTTAGATTTATTGCAGTTGGAGGCTGAAAATCGTGAAAATCTGCAATCTTGCAATCTGTAACTCATTGCAACGTCGACCGATTTTGACGAAATTTTTAGAATATGTTTAATTCACACAAATCTACAAAACGTAATTTTTAAATTTTCAATATAGGCCCACATAGAAAAATTGTAAAATGCAACTTTTAGTATCTTTTCTACAATTCCGATCAATTGCAATTTTTGAAAAAATTCTTTTTCATATCCTGTAGTAAACTAATTGCTCTAGCTACCCAAAACATTTCAAATCGTATAATGCAATATTAAAAAAGTGATCGTCTTTTTTAGAGCGTCCGAATATTAATTCGTTTCACTGTATGTGTCAAGTTTTCGGGGTCCCGACCCGAACCCGAAAAATATTCACGGCCCGAACACTTCTAGCATAGATTAAAATGGGTCACCCCGTATATACGGTAGTAGACAGAAAGCAATTCAGAGTGAGAAGGGTTGAAATAGACATCAATGTCTTAGAGGTAGACAGGAAAGTGTGCTTAACCTTGCTGCGACGTATCCGAGAATTGAATTTCCTCATGACTCTGCGATGCATCGTACGGTTGGCGGCATTCAGGCTACCCACGCAGCATTACGATCGTCGACGGGATCGCAGACGGAAATTACGACCAAGGAAATTCTTGGTCTCCGAACGAGAGTACTGGACTGTTTTTGGTTCCAGACAGAAAAATTTTACATTCACGAATACGTAGCGGCGCACCGGGCTCGAATCATCACCCGCGACACGATAAAATTCTGTCGTGCTTGGTTATTGCTAGACTGCGGATCTTTATGGAAAATAAAAAATGTTTACAGTGATTGCAACGCGCAAGAGCCAAATAAAAAAAATCTTCTACATTGATGTTCTTAAATCTTTTCAATAGGTCCACTTGTTCAAATTGTATGCACATGTATTTGTTATAATAAGCACGTAGTAATAATGTCCGATTTTTAGCTTGAAAAATATTCAAATAGTTTGACCACTCCATTTGAAAAAATGTTCGATCTTTAGCTTGCAAAATATGAAAATATTTTCAATTCGACATTGATATTTTTTATTCGACAACCGTAAGAAACAAGTAGATAATAATTAAAAAAGTACGTGACATTTGGGTTTTTTAATAGATTTACAAATATTACATTTGAAATATCAGAATTAAAATTTTGTTAGTTGCTTTTTTATACATATAGATGTAACACATATACGTATTCCTACAAAATAGTTTTCTAATCTATAATTAATGAAGATTTGTAGCTTGAAAAATATTAAAATAGTTATAAATAAAATTTACGAATAAAAAATTTCTCCTACATTGATGTCCTTAAATCTTTTCAATGTGTCCGCTTTAAATTGTACGCGCCTATATTTGTTATAATAAGTCGTAATAATAATGTACGATTTTTAGCTTACAAAATATGAAAATATTTTCACTTCAACATTGATATTTTTTCGAGATGTAACACTTATACGTATTCCTACAAAATAGTTTCCTGATCTATAATTAGTGAAGATTTTAGCTTGAAAAATATTAAAATAGTTCGACCATTCCATTTAAAAAAATGTTCGATTTTAGCTTGCAAAATATTAAAGTAGTCCATTTTAGGAAATGTCAAAATGTTACCATCTGAAGGGAGATATTAAAGTGCCTCATAAACCACCCGACCGAAGGGTTAAGCTAGCTCTTAAGTTAGTAAGGGTGCTTAATTGGCCTGTTGTTTACTTATGAAAATTGTTTGTATAGGATTATATGTAACCAAACGTCAGTAACGGCAACCGTCTTCAGTGTCGCCAGATTAAGACTTGTTCCCCACTCTACCCTTGCCGGCTACGACATTTTGGCAAAGAGGGGGTAACTGTATTCCCCTCAATTCGAGTCAGTCTCCCTAACCTGGTGACACTGCCCGTCTTAAAGAATGCAATTTAGATGTTTCTTCTTCTACTAAACGGTTTTACTTGCAAAAACTTATTTTATGTGTCATTTTGTAGAAGAAAATTATTTTATTTTGTTACATTCTTGCAGTTCCAGAAATATTAAATAACCGAAAAAGTTGTACAAGTTTCAGTTTGTTTTATATTTTTGATTATATATTTTATTTTGCCATAATCCTGGAGTCCCACAAACTTTAATCAACGCGAACGGTTTTAAAGTATACAAAAATGTTTTTTACTGTATTAATTATATTTTGTTTTCTTTTTTGTAAAAATTCAAAAATCGGTTCCATAAACTTTCCAAAAAACGTCATCCAAAAAAGCGGTCCTTTTGCAATTTTTGAAGCGTTAAATTGATGTTACAGCATGCAAAAAGTGGCACTGGGGTAGACACATAGAAACATGGTGCATTCTGATACACTCTCAAATAGACAAAAACAAATAGTAATTTTTCTGTGAAAAATAAAAAATTATGACACAAAAATGGATAATAATTTTTCTGAGAAATATAAAAAATCATGAAACACAAAAATGAATAGATATTTTTCCGAGAAAAATAAAAGATCTTGAGACACAAAAATGGATAGTAATTTTTCTGAGGAAAATAAAAGATCATGATACACAAAAACAAATAGTAATTTTTTTTATAAAAATAAAAGATCATGATACATAAAAATGAATAGTAATTTTTCTGAGAAGAATACAAAATCGTGGTACACAAAAACGAATAGTAATTTTTCTGAGTAAAATAAAAAGTTATGGTACACAAAAACGAATAGACATTTTTCTGAGAAAAATAAAAAATCATGAAACACAAGAGCGAATAGATATTTTTCTGAGAAAAATAAAAAATCAAGATACACAAAAACGAATAGACAGTTTTCTGAAAAAAATAATAAATCATGATATCTAGGGTTAAATAAAATAATAACAACAAAATCATAACAACATAATAACAATAAAATCTATCTAAAACATAAAAATCTAACTAATCTATCAAGAGAACTAACAAATAAGTACCTAAATAAAGGAATCAAGGGTTGACATTAAAAGAACAGATTCCGAGTTTTACATACCTAATATTAAAAAAGCCTCACAAAAGTGGCGTTATAAAATGCATGATTTCATATGTAAGAACCTAATACATATTTCAACGGCGACCTGAATCAGTTCACTCTCGAACTCCGGTATTTCGACGGGATAATTCATCAAGCTATTAAGAAGTCGGTGAAAATTACATCACTGCACCGCAAACCTGGGCAGGACGCCTAACCTCGCATTAGCATAATTAAATTGCAAACGCCGCGATTGGTCATTGTGAAACGAATTTGCCTTTTTATCTATGGTTAAATAAAAATCGTAGGGGTGTGCGAATAACCGAGATTACGGGTTCGAGACGGGTTTGAGAAATCGTGATCGGATTGACCGAGAGATCCCGAAAATATTTTGCGATATACGAACGTTCGAGATCTCGCGACTTTCGAGTACTCGAGACCCGATTCCGGATTATGTTTGAAGTGGATCGCATCGCATTCATAGAACCCTTTGCAGTACTCATAGCCAGATTTTATAGGTAACCGAATAGCCGGTCAATTCGCCACATACAGAGTTGGAGTAAACTTTACTTTACCGGCCTCAAAATTTTTGCCTTTCTCCTATAAATTATTATGTATTTGGTATGTAATTCAGTAGATTTGTACCCGGAGAACCTGCAGATCGAAGTGTCGATCCTGTAGGATCAATGGTTCAGGAGTTATGGTTGCTTAAAGTTCAGTTGTCTTATAAAAATGACAAAAATTAATTTATTTAGACTTTGCGCGATTCTTATTATAATACATGCTCCAATAAGGATATAGTAAAGTCGCGATATTTTTCTGCGACCTTCTACCCAGAATTTATTTATATTATCCAGTGCCTACCGACTCCAATGCCGCCGCAGAGCGTTGATGATTGATCTCGGCTCGGGTATATCGGTGTGAACCACTACTAATCTAATTACAAAACTTCTTTATTTTTTATTATTTTTTTATGGGACTTTCATCAACTTATTTCTGGCATTTTTCTGATTAAAATGACACCAAACACGTTATATTGTAGTTACGATCATAATTATTACTTGTGCAACAAGCAATTGACATTTACGGTAGAGGTGCACGAATTCTTAACTTTGCTTATTACACGAGTAATTATGATCGTAACTGTATCGTGTTTGGTGTCGTTTTAATCAGAAAAACGAGACGAATACGACGGTAAAAATTTCATTAAAAAAATCAAATATTAGAAAAGTTGCAATCTTTTGCTTCCCTTGGTGTGGTGGGGATAAAATTTGAACAGGTACGGTAGAGTCCGACAGCCGTCCAAGCAATTTTACCGTTCTGTGATTGCAAATCATTTTTAAAAAAATATCAGAAAAACTTTTACTGAACACAACACTTTTTCCTTAATTTAATTCTTATATTTATAGCTCTCCGATACACAATTTCGTCGCAAAAAGGGAATAAATATATGTACTTTGAAAATCGATACACGCACACCAAAAGTATGTTAAAAGTAATTCCAGTCCGGATTTTATGAGAGGTTCATTTCATTGTGTCGATATGAGAGTGGAAAAATGAGAGAGAAAGAGAGAGTGTGAACAGTGATGAGAATGAACTTCCACGGAAATAAAGAGATCGTTGTTATTCGGTATTGATTGAGAAATGTGAAAACGCGTGTGAATAATTTCGTCATGCTATATTAATAAATTATACATACAGTTTCTGAACAAATGCAATTTCCTGCGTTAATAACACGTATCCCGTTACGTTCATGGACTATTTTAATCCATTTCGATATCAGGAAACTGTTTGTTTACTGGAAGACAATTACTAATATTAAACAATTGGTAGAGTGACTAATACCAGTAATGATTGGTGGTGAAATGGTTATATTTTAGGGACTAATTTAATACAACTTATATTTAATTACCATTTGGTTACATCGTTACGACGTCATTCAACAGAATTTTCATCCATTTCGTTTTAAAGAAACTATTTGTTTACTCTGTAAGACAATTACTAATATTAAACAGTTACTAGTGTGATTAATACCAGTAATGATTGGTGGTGAAATGGTTAATTTTAGGGACTAATTTAATACAACTTATATTTAATTACCATTTAGTTACAACGTTACGACGTCATTTAACAAACATAACAAAATTTGAAATCAGTTGGCGATGTCCAAAAATGCCTTGACAAATTTCCACGAAGATGATGTATGATCATTAATAGTAATAGTATAATATTTAAATTAACAAGCTCTTGTAGCTATTTTTCAATAGATTCAATCTATTCCAAAATTGGAAAGAATGCGACGTATAGAATTACAGAAAATACGATCACAAAGAGTTAAAAAATCAATTTCTGCTTCTTCTCTTGTTCACGACTCGACGACAGCGCGACGCTGACGCTACGGTCCGCGTGGCCTGCCCTCGGGTGGGCGTCAGCCGCGCTCTAATTAGTTCGCGTTTTTGGTTAATAACCCGAGAACAAAACGGTCCAGCGCAAAATGGTAAAGGAAAATAGTGCTTAGAATTACCTCAAGAATGACTTTTAGAGTTCTTGATACTTTTTGAGACTCTCTGTATAAAATTGTCGACCGAGCAACGGATTGTATACACAATTGTGATATATTAGTTTATTCCGAAAGTTTCTTTCGCAATGCGTACATTTAATATCGTTACATCACAAAAGTATTAGGTTAGGTTAACCCAATCCGTTTTATTACCAAGTAATGAAAAATTAATAAAAAGGTTGTTTGTATATACTTGTGTGATGTAACAATATTAAATGTACGCGTTGCGAAAGAAACTTTTGGGACAACCTAATATAACCTCTTGTTCTGGCTAATATAACCTCTTGTATCGAGCGGACAACTTCAAAGAAGAAGAGGGGATAGAGATTTTCTAGTTGCGATAAAAAAGAAAGAAAACTGTAGTTGTCCTATTCCTTTCACTCGTGATGGCTATGATCCGTTGCTCTGCAGGCGCAATTACACTGGAAAATCGACAAATAATGTTTGATACCATGTTTGCCTAGAAAGTACTGGATGATGATACACTATGCCCTATCATCAACGAGGAATGCTACATGTCTGCAGCACTACTCGTTACTTAAAACTGTATATCATCGCATTCTCAATAGATCGTTCAATACCTGTAATCGAGTGGTTAATAATGTTAATAACGTTCATCTATCTGTCGACATACATGTTTTGTTATTCACCGAAACGGTCTTTCTGGTATATCATGCATTGGCATACTTCCTAGTCTTTTTTAATGTTTAACACTAAACCTGTCATCACCGGTCGAAATGACCGGTTCCAGATTTTTTATTTTACGACTATTGATATAATAAAAATAATTTCATAAGAAATGATTGTACAAAGGATAGGAGCTACACAAAGTCTAAATAAAATCAATCTTGTCATTTTTATAAGAGAACGTGTACCAGTTACTTGTAAGGCTCCGTAGGTATAATGTTAAAATGGAGTGGTTAAACTATTGTAATATTTTTCAAGCTAACAACATTATTAATTATATTATAGATTATATATTAATCATTAATTATTAATTATAGATTAGAAAACTATTTTGTAGGAACATATAAGTGTTACATCTATATGTATAAAAAAACAACTAACGAAATCTTAATTCTGATATTTCAAATGTAATATTCCTATATCTATTAAAAAACCGAAATGTCACATGCTTTTTAAATGATGTACTTCTTTCTTACGGTTGTCGAATAAAAAATATCAATGTTGAATTCATTTAAGTTGCAAATGTATAATGATAAAATACATTTCTTCAAATGTAAATTGACAATGATATCATTGTATAAAAATTAATATTAACCTGTGATATTAGAAATTCAGAAAATCGAAAGGACGATTGAATATACTGGAATGTTGATTCCATGCATTAGCTGCAAAGTAAATTAATTGATGACCAAATAAATTCAGTCTAAGTAAATCAATTTAATATTGAAGAGCATCTTGTGCTTTACATCACGTTTATGGGCTTTCGTGTTTCTTAGAATCCTATCGAAATATTAAGAAATTATTTTTATAATGAAGCGATTCGCTATTAATAATTAAAAAGTTAAGGGCTTAAATACTTAATAACCAATTTTCCGGTACCAAACTTTGACGCAACTTTTTATCGGGAATATTTTCCGGCTTTCCGCCGATGCTTATATTCTTAAAGCCAATATTTGTCATCTATAGGGTGGATCGCGTAAATGGAGTCGCCATTTTCTGTACAGATTTCTCATATTATACATATAGAAATACGAAACATACACATTTATGTGAGTCTCTATACATATACAATAGGTGATCAAATTATTATAAACACTGCTAATGAATCATTCATTTGATGTTTCACCAAGAATGAAATTAAACATACACTTTTAGTGATATCTCTTTAATTGTAAAACATATTGTTATATTAATAACATCGACTATTAGTCATTTCTGTATTTATATATAGCACAGCATTATAAATAAACAGGATAAGTCATTGCACTAATATTTCCAAATTTTAATGCGATACAAAATGTTATACATTTTAAACTAATTTTACCGAAAGCAAAAATAGAAACTACAGACCCTGCTGGCTTTGTAATCTTTGCGCGCCACGGATTTGTATAATACGGATTTATACAACGCGAGAAATTGCGACAGCGTCATATAACAGATTACACATTAAAAAGGGCTCCTGTAACACAGCGTATATACGGTGTTTACAGGTGTATGTTTTAATTTTGTGGTGCAGCGGAACGAGATACTATCGTATGTAGACTGCGGATTTTGTACATTTGTGACAAAAATGTTTGGAACAAATACAGAACAGTAGGCATTCAAAGACTTTAAGCACATTGTTATATTATTTTCAGGAAAACAAGAAATACATTTTCTTTGAAATTCTGTTTCTTTAAACAATTTTTATATTGCATGAAGATTCGCGACCACGAGAAAGGCTGCTCTTTACTTTACCGGATTCAAAATTTTTGTCTTTCTTCTATAAATTATTAGGTATTTGGTATGCAGTCCAGTAAATTTGTACCCGGAGAACCTGCAGATCGAAGTTTCGATCTTGTAGGATCAATGGTTCAGGAGTTATGGTTGCTCAAAGTTGAGCAATTTGCAGTGTTTTTGACAGGTAAGGGCACCGCCATATTGGTTTGTAGTGACGAACGCGCGCCGCTTACCAAGCAGAACCGCTAAATGGCAGTGTCAAAAACACTGCAAATTGCTCGACTTTAAACAACCATAACTCCTGAACCACTGATCCTACAGGATCGAGACTTTGATCTGTAGATTCTCCGGATACAAATTTACTGGATTTCATACCAAATACATAATAATTCATAGAAGGAAGGCAAAAATTTTGATCCCACAGATTAGTAAAGTGCATAAAAAGAAATGTTTAGCTTTTGCAAAAAAATATGTGAATAAGCATTATCATTTTGGACAAAATTATATGGAGTAACGAGAGCAAATTTGAGTTATTAAATAAAAAAAAGAGAACACGCATGTGGAGAAAACCGAATGAAGCTCTCAAGAAGCAGTATGTGGTGCCTACAGCATGCCTCAAACATGGAGAGGGATCCATAATGGTATGGGGATGTTTTTCTTGGTATTGGGTTGGAAATTTAGCACCCATCCATAGCATCATGAATGCAGATAAGTTTATTGACATTTTAAATGAAAATATGGAAGAGTCAACCCTAAAAATGGATCTCGATGAAGGATGAATGCTACAACAGGATAATGATCCTAAGCATACGGCGAAGAAAACGAAAAAATTTTTACACGATTGTGGGATAGATGTTCTCGATTGGCCTCCACAAAGTGCAGATCTTAATCCTATAGAAAATTTATGGAGCTTATTAGATTCGGAAATACCATTAGAAAAACGTCATAATAAAACAGTATTTTTAAACGAATTGCAATTAAAATTTCAACAAATTGATCGAAGTTACCTCGAAATACTTGTGGAAAGCATCCCACGACGATTAGAGTAGTAATTAAAGCAAGAGGTTACAATACCAAATACTAATTGCTTATTTTCTAAATATTTATAAAGTCTCCACTTAATTTTTACCACCAAAAATTGTATACAATTTTGATTAATGATAATATATTCTATTATATTAATTGTTATTATTGATATTGTTGTTTATTTCATTAAAGTACACCTTGTTAACTTAAATGTTCCATACAATTCTGGTTTATTAAAATTATGTTTCAAATTGCATTGATTTTTTGTTGATCATTAAACCTGTCCACTTAATTTTGTCCACGACTGTATATCACCTGTCTGACGCACTCAAGTAATGCCAGATCCGATTAATATTAACAGAGTTATGACATGGAAACACCATCTATCAGGAGAATACAAAGAAACTTTTTCCTCAACTCAATAATTATGTTCGTAATAAATTGCTTTTGTTAAATGATCTTTGGGTTGATTTAAACTATATTTCAAACCTCCCATACCCGACGGTTTTGAACTAATAAATTCGTTGAAGTCCTTCCCGGACATCGTTGACTGACTCAAAACGTATGTCTGCTAAATGATGTTGTAGCGACCTAAACAAATGGTAATCAGATGGTGTCGTGTCAGCCGAGTAAGCTGTCACTCACAAGTTCCTTGACCGTAGGCAGCACAATCCATTTGGGTGGCTCCAGTCACGGTTTTTCAAGGTTGAATGCAAATAGCCGGCAGTATCGAACATGCAGTTTGCATTTCTATTGATCGCTGCAATTTTTACTGACCCTCGTATACACTGTACTAATATAAACATCAGTGAGACTCTCCAAAATCCTAAAAGGGCGGGAAAATATTTCCAGTCAAATAAATGTACTTGCTAAAAAGAACTTCAAATACTACCTCTCCATTTGTGAAGAGCTCCTCCTAATATAATTTAATGCATTCCTATCAGCCACGGTTTTATATTTTTTCGAACGCACTACACCGAATTTATTTGATTGGAAAAATGAAATTCACCCGGGAAAATGGAAAGTTAACCGCCAGCCAGAGATTTATCAGAATGAACGGTTTCGACTTTTTGTTAAATAAATTCCTCACTTGAATAGATTCATGGCTAGTGAATTTCAACAAACTGGCGAGCAAAAATAGAAAGCAATTGTTTTCCTTTGTTTGTAGTGTGTAATACATTTTTATAAAACTTTTGTTTAAAACTGTGTTGTTGCAAATTTATTTTGTATAACGATATCTTAAAAAATCTATAAAACTTGTGCTTAAATAAAATATCATATTTTGTTCAATCGGGTACACAGAAAGTGAAACGTATTGATAAAAGAACCTTCTTCTTACGAATTTGTTTGTTATCATAAAATGTTTTAGATAATCGATAAAATACATGTTTCGATAAATGCTTTCATATTTTAATCAATCGGAGAAAACTTGAATATATTAGAGCATCTAGAAACAGAAAGTAAGGCATTCAACCCCTTGCCGTATTTTAACTAATTAGACTCGTCAACAAAGTCTAACAAATATTAATGTAATGTGTGGCCTCAGCATGACGAGCCTCAATTTTTTTATTTTTTATTTAAAATATTGTTATTACCAATTATTTATATCAGGAAATCTGTTTTTTTTCTTCAAAACGTCGCTATTTTTGCAATTTTGCAAATTTGAGAAAAAGAAGACCGTCATGCTGACCGTATTTGCATAAACTAACGATTCCATTTTGATTTTTTTGGTTCAGATCATTTTTGTGCACTGTACGCTGCACGGCACATTTACAGGATGCCATTTTCAAGCCGTCATTGCACCATTAAAATTACTATTAAAACTTCACAAAAAATATATTTTACACTATAACATTAAATAAATGGTACCTGAAATTTTAAATCAATCTACGGATTATATATTTAAAAAAAAATTCTTGAAAAGCAGGCCATTTACACAGGGCTCCCCCCTTAAGAGTTGTCGAAGGAACCCTTAGAAACTTGCTTATTAGGATAATATATTTTGATCAATCGCGAAGGAAACTTAAGCAAGTTAGAGCATCCAGAAAAAGAAAGTGAAGAGTTCGAAGGTTGACAGAGGGAAAGCGGAAGTACTTAGGTATCTTGTATGAGGTTGTAAAGGCGCGTGGACAAACAGCCAGGGAGACGAGACAAGCCAATAGTTGAACCGGGAATAAATAATTTTTGCGAGAAAGTCGATGGAAGGTTGTTTGTCGGTAAGTTATTCGTCGAAGCACCAAGTGTACTCTCCAAATTTCCTCTTCCGACGTACGCAATTTGATCGTGACGGCCTACGTTACTTCGCCATCGGAACACAGCACAGGAACCACTTATATTTGTGTTTATTACGTCGAGATGTGACGTCACTTCCTGAGGGAAGGAGGACGGAATAACCTCATCATTGTATCCCACAGACTCGGCGGCAGTGATTCCCCCTTTGAATGGAGTCAAGTGGTTCGTAGCCCCTCTCTCTTTCCTTTTCCACCTTCAACCCGCTTCCCTGTTTTCCTCTCGGCATTATCCCTCGCCCTTTCTTTTTCGCTTATTTTTTTTCTGTTTAATTCTTCACGCTTCCATTTAACATCGCCGCGCGCCGGCGGATTTCGCTGCGCTCCCTTCCGCCGTTTTGACGAACAGAATGGAGCGGATCGGAACAAAGCAAAACAAGTCCTGAAAATTTATTACTCCATCTGAAATGGTCAATGGGGATTTAAAATTGTATTCTATGTAGTACCGTGCATATTAGAAGTTTAGACACACCGTATTATTTTAACGAAAACATACCCTCTGATGATTCTTCGATTGATTCTTTTTATCGCATGTTTAGAACACTTTGAAAAATTGTGATTACTACTAAAACTATTTAAAAATATGAAAAAGGGCCGTATCAGAAGTTTGGACGCTCTTGCATTTCTTATTGTTTGAAACTTCATATCGTACACCGGTGGCTATATTCATTATAAGAGTGAAGTTATAGATTTTGCACTTCAAATTCACTCTTTTGCAAGTCAAATTCAACCTTTGCAAATCAATTTCACCTTTTTGCAAATCAAATTCACCCTTTTGCAAATCAATTCCACCCTTTTGCATGTCAAATTTAACCTTTTGCAAATCAATTTCACTCATTAAGAATATTTAAAATTAATTATTTATTTATTTAAATTAAATTATATATTTATTTAGACACAAGTGAATTCAAGTCATTATCGCGAGGGTACATTAATAACACCAAAATAGAATTTTATTTCGATTTGAAAGGAAATTAATAGCATACGTATTTATTAGACTCTGTTCAGAATCTTCATCACGAGTCTGATTCGATATTGTAAGTAAGGCAAGGGGTTAAGGCAGGCCAGGGCAACTTGCGACTCTTGGGTCACAGACTCCGCCCCTTGGGTCTTCCCTCTACTCTTGAGTCCTCCCCACCAAGATCCTGTAGAGTATAGGAGGAGCTTGGGGGCACTAGGAGTGTATACATAGAGGGGAAGGGGAAGCGCGGTAGAGGTAATATGAAATAGGCGATAGTGGGGGAACTGGTGCACTGGTAGTGGGGGTCGTGAAACAACAGCGGGAAAGAAGTTGCCCGGGCATGTTTTAAAGTATTAAAAATCTTTTTCCTAGAAAACAGGATTAACCCTTAGCACTCGAGTGACTCAGAGAGAGAGAGAGAGAGAGAGAGAGAGAGTCACCGCTAAAAATTGCTGTACTATTATTCAAAATATTGTTTACATTATTAAATATGTTCGTATGTAATCAATTACTATACATTTAAGTACTGTATGAGATATTATATCAATTTCGATCAGAAGAATGTTTAACTTTCGAGTCAAAATAGCTCCGAGTGCAAATGGTTAATATCAAAGTCTTAAATTCTGGGAAGAAGGAAAATGTCCTCGTCTCGTGTTATTAAAATGATTAAATTATTTCTTTGTAATTTCAGGGGTTAGGTTCATGAAAATATGGACGTTCATCTTGAAACAAATCTTGAGATATCATGATGGCCAATTTTACCAGCATAATTTTAATATAAAAAACGATAATCAAATTTCATGATTTCGTTAATGTCGAAAATTTTTGACATCAAATTTGCAGACACGATACTACTATAACGGTATCGAAATATTCGAAATCCCAGTTTTTGATAAAGTGCAGGTACATTAGATTTTCCAAAATTTTGAATTAGAATATTCTTCTTAAAATTCTGGGAAGAAGGAAAATGTCCTTGTCTCTTGTTATTAAAATTATTTCTTTGTAATTTTAGGGGTTAGGTTCATGAAAATATGGCGACGTTCATCATGAAACGGTCATCTATTGTGATTGAAAATAAATCTTGAGATATCATGATAGCCAATTTGACAAGCATAATTTCAGTATAAAAACGATAATCAAATTTCATGATTTCGTTAATGTCGAAAATTTGCAGACACGATACTACTATAACGGTATCGAAATATTCGAAATCCTAGTTCTTGATAAAATGCAGGTAAATGAATTTTTCCAAAATTTTGAATTAGAATATTCTTCTTAGAATTGAATCTGCGAGTGATTTCAGATTTTTATAGGATACGCGTCTTCGATCGCATCTTGCTTCTCGACCATCAATAGTGATTGACGCATAGTAAACTTAGGACGTTGTACTTGCAGCTATCCGTCACTCTTAAGACGCACCCCTGGACCCGACGTCCGATAACAACTCCATACATCACCTTCTAGTGGATCTCTCTAGGAGATTCGTCTCTCATAAATGTAAATTGCCGGGTATTTTGACGAAATCAGGCAGAAAAAATCGCTCACCGAGGGGAATAATGTTTGCGTCTATTTGACTTCAGAAGTGGCGTCAATAGATTCATATCAGTGGACGCTCATCTACATAACGTCACTTTTATTCAAGATTTTGCCATTATTTATTCATAGTATCAGAGAAGTGATAGTAAAAAGAACGTGTCACATTTTTAAAACCCAACCAAATGCAATAACGATAATTCATAATAGTTGCAAGCTTTACGTTTTATAATATGAATTTTTATATTTTATAACATAACTATAGTTTTTTTGGTTTTATTAAAACTGGGGTTGACAAGTGAATTCGTCATTCGAGCTCACTGTCATCTTTCAGAAACTTTTCATGTCGTTATGAAAAGTTGCCATAATACAACAATTTCAAACAAATATAATATTTTACAATTGTTACACATCAATTAAAAAATTTTTTATACAACGCATTTTACTGACCATACGTTTGATCACGTAAGGGCGAAATGTCCCGAAAATCTGCGACTTTCACCCTTAAGCTCTCATCTTTAAACGTATATGTAGCTTATTGCAATATTGACTGATTTTGATAAAACTTTCAGTATGCGTATAAGTCATCGAAATCTACAAAACGCATTTTATAAAATATCGCTACAAGCTCAGATGAAAAAGTTGAAAAAACATCATTTTAAAAATTTGATGTGATTCCTATCAATTGCAATCTAAACAAATTTTTGTGTGCTCATCCTCTAACAAACTAGGTGGTCTGACATTTTAAAAAAATTCAAATCCTTTGGACCAATTTTAAAAAAGCTATGCGATTTTTAAGAGTGTCCACTTAATATTGTCCCGTCTGTATAAATAAATGTATTTTGGCAATCAGGGTTTATCAAATATTCCGTTTTAAATGAGCCGCTCACTTGCCAAATTGATTAACTCCATAAAACAGAAAGTAGAGAAATGTGATGAAATAATATACATTGTTTTTCAAAATTCTCTTTACAATAAAAATTGAAATAAATATTGTATAATGCTTAAATACAGATGTAGCTTTCATATAAAGACATGTAGAATGAATAAGATAGAATAGCCTTGGTGTAATCGTAATTAATATCACAACTTCTAGGTGACTAAGTTAATCGATTTGATATTATAAATAAAATTATGACTGAACCAAGTGCTTTCACACTTAAATTTAAAATATTTCAAAAAGTGGAGTTGATCGCTTTGGTCTGTGAACGGCTCAAATGTGACAGAAATGTAGATTGAAACGACAATACATGTCGTTATTTTGCGAGACGATGATGTTGCAAAAATTCATCGTTTGAGGTTTAAGCTTTACGGTGAACGAAATGGGATTTAGAGAAACCTGGTTAGGTTTCCTTTCAGACTACACTGCGCTGATTTTCCCAAACCTGAATAAGAGACCACGAAACCCCTCTGTCCCATGAAATGTATAACGATCGCTTTAGAATTGCAGAAGCTTTCTTCCCGAAACTTGTATGAACTCGCTATTCTCGACACGTTTCGCGCATCCCAGGCATTTCGGGGAGTTCGCGTCGTGCTTGTAAAGTCCTAATGACGACAGTCAACCATCAAAGAGGGAAAAGAAAAAGGATGCTGATTTATAGGGCCAGACTTCGGAAAAGCTGCACGAGCTTTGCATAATTCTCCATATTTCTTTTACCGAAATCAGATTTCGATAACATAACCTTCGAATATTTCGAAAAATGCAGGAAATTAATGGCCCAAGTATAAACTTATTTCCAATGTTCCTACGTCATCGTTGCCCGATATTCTGTTCACTAAAACATTGTCTGTAATACGAAAAGAAATTTCTATATTTGAAAAACATAAAATTAGATTACGAAATAAAAGAGTAAACTTTACTTTACCGGACTCAAAATTTCTGCCTTTCTCCTATAAATTATTATGTATTTGGTACGTAATTCAGTAGATCTGTACCCAGAGAACCTGCAGATCGAAGTTTCGATCCTGTAGGATCAATGGTTCAGGAGTTATGGTTGCTTAAATTTGCAATGTTTTATGAGTTCTGTGTACAATAATAAAAAAATTTTTTAAACGTGGCAGTAAAATACAATTGATTCGTTTCTAATCAATATTTAACCTTCCCTCGGGCGCAGCGCAGTCTATTCTGCTATATATTGTATGAATTTTTATATAAGAGTTCTGTGTACAAAAATAAAAAAAATTTTTTAAACGAGGCAGTTTATACTAATTTACATCTAATTAATCTAAAATATTACGAAATTCATTTTTAAATCTGTTTATACTATGTGTATACTAATTTACATCTAATTAATCTAAAATATTACTAAATTCAGTTTTAAATCTGTTTATACTATGTGTATACTAATTTACATCTAATTAATCTAAAATATTACTAAATTCAGTTTTAAATCTGAAATCTGTTGATTGATCTGCCAGATACATACACTGCGTCCGAACCTGTGCATATCCGAACTGCGTCCAACCGACGCGACGATTAAGCATTAAATTTTCTTTTCTCTCCAACGACATTTTTTAGGATAAAGACGTTTTAATCACTGTGACTGTAAAGAAAATGGTATGGCAAGGAATTAAGCGAGACATCCAGTGTATTGTCTCTGAATTTCTGAAAAGGGTCGACGAAAGTGATCGCGGGACCGTTTCGAAAAGTTTTTTTTTCTATTGCTCAAGTATTCCCGTCGGTGTGTGTCGGTAGGTTTTATCGTATAGGAAGATAACGGTACTGAATGCAGAGTAACTCTAGAACGAGGATAAACGTATTCAGTTTCAGAATCCCGTTGCACGACTTACTCCGCGACGTCTGATTTTCATGCTAATCCACGTTCATGGGTGGCCCCTGTACTCCATGTCTTTAGGAATCGAGACACGGATTCACGGATCGAGTATGCTAACTCTCCCCTTCCCCCACTCCTCCTCTTCCCCGAAGGCATCTGTATCCATTCCTTCCCTACATAATTATATAAATTTCGCAAATTCCTCCACAATTACCAACACAAATGCACGAAACGATTTCATCTGAACTCCTTACGTACTGCGAAGTCCGTGAACGAATCCTAATCTTCGAATTCCACATTATGCAGCGTTATTATGGCTTATATGTATACATAGACTCGCGGATGCCGTATTCAAAATTACATAAGCTCCCGCTCGTAAGTATTAGGACATCTCTGGTTTTTAATAAAACTCTCTGGTATTTCGTATAGATTATGAACCTTTTTGCTCCGTATCGTAGAAGATGGACCGCAGTTCGAACATCTGATGTAACTTGATTTATATTGTAAGAAATAATTTTTCATTAAAATTACGTTTGCACAAAATTTCCGAGTCTGAGGTCATTTCAAGGTCATAGTGTAATAAACTGTTAAATTCGTCTCGACGTCAGAAACAATCCTATGATGTCCAAAACATATGGTGCCATTTAAAAAAGTCAAGGTGACCTTTACTTTTTTACGTAAAAAACACTTTTTCAGATTTAAGAATATGCGAACATGTAGCTCACCAAGTACTGAGAAACTTTTGTCTAAAACATTTTTTAATTGCACTACTGGAAATGCCTAAAAAATGGTGGCATAACTTAACGGATACACCCTGCATATAAAATATAAGAAAAATAAAAGAATATAATCTTATTGAATTGTACAAATTTATTCAGGGCAACAGGTATTTAACAGGTACATTTGCCGTAATTGATCTACTCAGTTTCGCCTAGATTCCAACATGAATCCCAAAGTCTTACATCGACACTTCGCGCCAGAATTCCAAGAACACCAAGAATTCCCTAAATGGTTGCCAATAAGAAACAGCCGGCTCGTTCAACAAGCAACCGAATTCGATAGTGAGTAGTAGTCTGGACATGACGGGCAAGAGCAATTACAAAGGTGAAGAAGGAATAAATAATACGCGTCGAACGTAAACGACTCGATCAAGCATCGTCGTGGTTGCGCCGAACGAGAGATACATACAGTCCGCATAAAAAAAAGATTCGACTCCCTCTCGGGAATTCGAGCGGAAGATCTCGTTAGGTAGATTCCGTCCGTTCCCGCCTGCGGAGTTTCACGAATGAAACGAAATGGTGCAAATTTTCACTAGTGTGCCGTGTACATGCCGTAGCGCCGTAGGAGGGTCTCTGGTAAACTGGCCAGCCAAATACCACGCACTGGATACATCGTAGTCTGGCTTGAAAATGACAATACACGGCCCCCTTTTGGTTTAATTAAAGGCGTGCTTCGCCGAAACGCAGCTATTTCTGCGCTCCTCCACCACCACCCCCGACCTCCCCCTTTCTGTCCCCCCTTCTTTCCTTCCTCCTCCTCATCCCCCCTTTACGTATCCTTCTGTTCATTTCACGGCCATACTACGGCACACGTCTCTATACGGACACGCGAAACGTACGTTGCTTAATGGAGCGCCGCGTCTGCCACCCTGTAATGGCACGACACTTTGCACTTGCGCTACTGGAACGCTAAATAGCGCTATCACCGAGGTCCGCTGGCCAAATAGCTGGGCTGCTGGTGTAGCTGGTTAAAGTAAAGGGCCAAACTGTCATACCGAATATCGAGGTGTAGCCACCTACGCGCCATATATACTTATCCAAGTGCGTACGTGTCCCATCCTGATTTTCTGCGACATTGTCGAAGAAAATGGCCCATTGTGCCGGGAAATTCGAGAGTGACGACAGAAACGGTCAACAAGACTTCCGGGAACTTGTGGCACGACAATCGCTGTTGAATGGCAGACTTCGGCTGGAGTTTACTTTCGACTTCAGTTTATCCTTAGTTTGCCACTTTTCCAATTGCACTACCAATGAAGGGTGTGGATACGGCTCGAGTGAGAGTGTGGTGGCACACTCGCACAACACTAGATACATATACGTACACGAGGATTGCAAGGGTTCGGATCCTGCGAAACCATTTCTCGATAATGCACATTTGGGGCCTCTACGTAATCACAATCGCTAGATAAAAGATCAATCTAGCTCTGAAGTACCCAAGGTGGCCTACTTTTGCGTTTTCAAGGCGTAATTTGCATTATTCGGCAGAATGTGGCAGTCGTAGTTTTATGAAAATGTATCACTCGACAGCCACGATAGGCGGCAGCACTGTCGCGCCACCACATTGCTTCTCGCGGCTCCGCTACATGCAGCCGAATAATGCAAATTGCGCCTCGAAAACGCAAAAGTAGGCCACCTTGGGATACTTCAGAACTAGATTGATCTTTTATCTAGCGATTGTTACTACATAGAGGCCCCAAATGTGCATTATCGAGAAATGTTTTCGCAGGACCCGAACCCTTGAAATCCTCGTATACGTATATGTATCTAGTGGTGTGTGAGTGAAAATTTAAAAAATGTGTTTGGTCAACTCCTGTAAACTATATACTCTGATTGAAATTGGTTTAGGAGTTATAAACGATCAACAGTGGTAAAAATGCCGAAAATCATAAAAAATTGCAATATTTATCACTTCTGATCGTTTATAACTCGTAAACCAATTACCGAATTTCAATGAAATTTTCAGAGCGTATATAATTTTTGCGAGTTGACCAAACACGTCTTATGAATTTTCGTTATTGATCCAGCTAAAAAGGTTGCAAAAATCAATTTTGATTCGATTGATTTGATTGATTGATTTTGATTCGATTCCAGTGGTCAAATACCTATGGACAGTAGTGTACATGCTGAAAATGCAATCGAAATTTGTCAATTGGTTTACGAGTTATAATCGATTAAAAATGGTAAAAATTACGGTTTTCGTCATTTTCAGCCTGTTTTTGCTGCTTTATTTTTAATCGTCCATAACTCGTAAACCAATTGGCCAATTTTCATGAAATTTTCCACATGCGTATAATCTTTGAAATTTTTGTTATAAACTGAAATGAAAAAGTTCTGGAAACAATTTCTATTTTTTCACAATTCAGACGTAACGCAATTTTTCCAAAATTTTCTAGCATTACATGCTAGCATCTATTAAATTAATCCAACTAGCTCCCTATTTATTGAAGAAACAATTAATTACATCGATCGTATTATAGTTTAAAGTATTTTTAAAGTTTACTTCATTATTTATAGAACAGCCTGAATATTTCTGTTTGCACAAGTTCGAAGAATGTCTCGTATTATTATTAATTAATTGTTAAGTGACAAAAAACAAAAATAATCTGAAAACACGTATCTCCTATTTTGGTATATATTGTACAATATATATAGGAAAAATTGTAAAAGAACTCGATTTTATAAATGTTATTGAAACAATTTTTTCGAAATTTTCTCGTGTGACTACATTCTCCACTCGAGAACATACAATTTCAATAAAAATGTTTCCGAAATATCGAAAAAATGTGTTTCAACCCCTAACTTTCGGCGCTGTTCACCACTTCAATTTAGACAATGGCCATTTAGACAATTAAAAAATATATATCCAGTGGCTTTTTGAGAACTATTAGCTACAACAATTTTTAGTAAAGCTTTCAATACTTTAATAAAACCAAAAAAGAAACTGTAGTTATATTATAAAATATTACAAAAATTTATATTGTAAAACGTAAAGTTTAGAGATACCATTATATAATTTTTAATCTATTAAGTATACAAAGAAGGAAATTAAATTTTTATTTCACCTCAGTTTCTTGCGATCCAGATGAAAAGTTTTTTTTAATTATGAATTACAACAATTTTGGAAAATATGGGAATATTTGAGGGCTACCATGTAAAAGCTAACTCTGTCCACTCTGTACCAATATTTAATGTATATCTCAGTTTCTGAGTATTGTAACTAAAAATTCAAACGTATGACCAGTAAAATGTGTTGTATAAAAACTTTCTTAATTGTTCTGTAAAAATTGTAAAATATTATATCTGTTGTATATTGTTTGAAATTGTTGTATATAGCAACTTTTGATAATGACATGAGAAGATTCTGAAAGATGACGGTCGAATGACAAATTAACTCGTCACCCCCAGTTAAAAGGTTAAATCAGTATCCTGGGTCGACTTTGATAGAATTCAATTAGGGATAATGAAGAAACAGACGACAAGAAATATCTCTATAATTATTAAAAAGTGGGCATGGCATCATGTACATACATATGTTCCATAAGATACAGCACACTGAGTTCGATGACCTTGAAATTCACATTGAAGATCAACGTTCTGAAAAATTTAACATACCTTCACTTTTGTGTGTACAATTACGTCTGACCAAGTTTAATTTCAAGGATGCACGCAATATGTAGTTTGAGAACCGTGTGTACCGTAATATTCGCAAACGAACGGCTACAACAATATTATTTATACACGTGTTGCTTAATAATACATATTGTAATATTGCTGTTCTGCGAAGTTATAGTATCTGGGAATTGCTCGCTGTTTCATTTACTTGCTCTCTGCATTTTGTAATCATGGTTTACCCACATAAACTCCAAACACTACTGTGCTCATTCCGTGT
This sequence comes from Lasioglossum marginatum, assembly GCA_028455795.1. Lineage (NCBI taxonomy): Eukaryota > Metazoa > Arthropoda > Insecta > Hymenoptera > Halictidae > Lasioglossum > Lasioglossum marginatum. Next base: position 1,390,697 of record CM052268.1, read on the forward strand.
TGCTACTTCACTAAATGCAATCTCTCTGCTCACTTCAGCAAATATAATAGGAACGAGAGCAATTATTTCACGGTATGAAATTTCTAAAGAAGACTTGGTCGACGATGTGTATGTATACGCACATGTACATGGCGAGTCACCTACAGTTTGCACCTCAAATATCTTTGTTATTTTTAAAGTTAACACTTTACCTACGGGAAGCCTATTAATAGGGTTTTCAATAATTGTGCTGCACCAAAAGAAAGCATGGAAATTTTATTTACTTTGCAATCTTAAATGAAACTATTAGATGACGTTATTGAGGGTAGGCGGTCAAAAACATTGCAAATTGCTCATCTTTAAGTAACCATAACTTCTGAACCATTGATCCTACAGGATCGAAACTTCGATCTGCAGGTCCTCCGGGTATAGATCTACTGAATTACATACCAAATACATGATAATTTATAGGAGAAAGACAAAAATTCTGAGTCCGGTAAAGTAAAGTTTACTCTACGATTTTAATACTCTGGATCAGAACAGACTCGGGCACCGTCGTCGAAAGGTTAATCTCTTATCTATATTTCAAGTTGTTTGGAGGATAGATGTTTGGAGCTTTCCAGTAGAATATTTACAGTACAAGGATGTTGTATACCGCATATATATACATATACAGTGATAACCATGTACTTTGCTAACAAATTTAACCTTTCTGCAATTTGTTCATTCTTTTAATATGTACGATGATATAATTGCATCCCAGAAGCTACAGACTTCGTTAAAAAATTCTTGCTCACTCACAAAGGTCTTTGACGGAATTCTATATGAAAAATTTTTTCTTTGTTGCGACCACGACCATAACCTTTTGCAGTTCGTATACCGGAGTTCTTCCATTTCGCGAATAAAATGGGGAAATTCACAAAGTCGAACAAGACCTTTTTAAGTAATAAAATATATTTCACTCTGGATATCTTCTGGAAGCACTTTTTAATTTGACTGATATCTTGTTGAAATTTCTACGGCTGTAGATGCAACAATAATTTAAATAATTCGATATGAAAAAATATTAAGAAAGATATCTACATGTATAAAATCAGCATGTATATATTATTTTTTACCATTTTCCACCTTAATTTAAACACCTAAACTACTTGGTTTGAAATAATAATAAATAAATTTATTTAAACAGATTTAAATCATTCGATGATGCCACTTTCCAAGTCTTCGTTATTTTTAACTCTGTGCAATGCAAGCCATTGTTTGAGATGCAGAAGAAGGTAGTAATCACTCGCTGCGAGGTCAAAGCTGCAGAGTGGGTGGTTGAAAATTTCGCAGCGAAATTGCTGCAATTCTTCAGCTCTTATCAAATGGTTTAAATCTGGGACGATGGGTTGAAGACGATATACTAGGTCACAAAATAATACAATAATTCTTTTTAAATTAATTATTTGTGGTCGCATCGATCACTTGAATTTTTATTTGCACATAGTAGAATTCTTTCGTCTCCCATTTTTATTTCAAAATAGTCGTTATAACAAGCCATCAAAATTTGTTGATGTAAATTATGTCAAACGATAACAAAAAAAAGTCTTTTAAAGGGTTGAACTTGATCTTTTAGAACAGAAACCTCCATTTTTTAAAGCACGTGTCCTATCATTTTATCCAATTAATTTGTCATGAAAATTTACATTTGTCTAGATAAATTCATGCGAAACGGTGGGAAACGTATGTACAAGAAACTTCATTTACGTTATCTAAAAATTAACTAATTAATAGGGTGTCCTGTCTTTTTGTTTCTGCAACGAAGGAGAACATTTCGAATAAAATGCAATTGTCCTTCTAAAATGTTCGTGACTTCCAAAAAATCTGTGAAATCTAAGCGGACAACCTAATAGCACAGTATTACTCGAACACGGTTCCCTTAGACGGTAGGAGTTTTCGGCATTTCTTTTCATCCGATTCGTTGGGAATCGCAACGCAGAATGGAAAGAAGCATCTCGAGATCCCACACGTGACGCGTCCAAGTAGCCACTCGGTTGGTACCCGAGTTCCTTCTCATCGTTGTATGATTCCTGCTCAATTACAACCGAGTAAAAGGTGGTAGAATGAAAGCAGAAAGCTGGGGTGGTTCGTCCGGTGTTGGCAGCGGTAACGGTGAAAAGGGCACGATTTTCTTCCGCAGCTGGCGCAATTCACGAGAAAAAAGGGAAAAGACTGAGAAAGACCCGGTAGAAGAAAGTGCACGCACCCAAGCCACCGTAATTGCCACGGTGTTTATAATTGTTGCACACTCCTCTGCTCTTTGTACGGATGCCTCTTCAGCCTTCTGACTCGCAACCAACCCCTCCGTTGCGGGCCACTCCGCCGTGGACCCTTCACCAACGTCGTGGCCCATGGCATGGCGCGGGGCGAGACGAGAAATTAGTCTGCGTTTTCACAGAGCTGACTTAATAGAGAAAGAGAAACAGAGACGAACGAACTAGCCACCGCATTGTTCTCCCGAGATATTCGACTATGATTCTCAAGGTGTCTCGCTCCTTCGTCGTCGTCATCGTCGTCGTCCAAGGACCTGCTCTAAATTCTAAAGAACGACTTTTTAGGAGCTCGCCATGGAAATTAGCACTCATTGTCACTATATCCCGGCATTTAACGCGTCGACGTAGTGGCCCATGTATTTACACTAAATGCGTATTGTATGCGGACTCACGAAATAGTTTCAACCCTTGTATTTTACACTTTCAGCCTCCACTATATTGTGTTGCGCTATCCTCTAATTAGATGCCCGACGCGACGATGCGACAGTGTCCATGTACAGTCGAATTTTCTTCGTATTTTGATGCAGAAATGAATCAAGCTTTTTGCATATTTTAAATGAAGTTTATTAAATCAAGTATGTGCCGGCGCGCCAACTGTCAATTGGCCGACTATGCCAACACGCGTCTAGGTTGCACTCTGATTGGTCCGTGTTTTTCGTTAATAACTCCTTAATAAAGCCGCGGACGCCATTTTTGCAAAGGAAAATGTCGCTTGAAATGATCTCAGGAACCTCCCATTTCCCGGATATTGAAGGAATTTTGAGACACCCTGTATATCAATTTCATATCGACGAAAAGAAAAAAATCATATTGAATGGAATTATTCTAAGTCGGAAGAAATGTTTAGTTTTCAAGTGAAAATAGCTCCGAGTGCAAAGAAAGGGGGGGCTTTATATTGTACAAGTTTGAGCAGACAAGAAACGCATAAAACTACGCTGTCCATTCATGACGTATAAAATTTATTGAAAACTGTAGACATCTGTAGAAAACTGTCACATCATACTCGGACAATTCTGCGAAAATGATGAATGTGAAGAGGTAGTAATGAGGTAAAAAGCCACTTTGATCGTTAATATACATTATTAGAAGACCAGTGCCCCCTTTGTGAGGTACGTGAGATAACTACGTGCATAATAAAAATGCAATCATTTATATCTGACGTAGAAAAGAAACGTCTGAGAAGACTATCGCGTACAATAATCTTCTAACATCTCAGTTCATTTTTAAGCACACTAGACATGTTTTTTAAAACTTTAATGTAGAGAATGCATATTTAAATTAATCGGAAAATAATTTCTTGAATCTATCATTATTATACATTAATCTATCACATACACATACTATTCTTAAACTGCGATAACTTCGTAAAAAATAATCGTACGAGAATAAGTTCGGACTGTTTTTAAAGCTAGAATTCTCTAGTTTCACATGATCCATCGATCATTTTATTCTAGGATGTTTTTATGATGTAGCGGATGGGAAACTGAAGACGCTAAATTCTATTCTAAAAATCAATTCTATTCTAAAAACATGTTTTAAACATTCATAATGTATTAATATCGGATATCACTGTATTCGAGAAAGTCTACAGAATCTTTTGCGGTAAAGAACAATTCAATATCTTTTATAATAACATCACAATATTTGTTTAAAGTTGAAAAATATGTCTTTTTTTCAAACTCAAATTTCTTAAAAACTATGCGTCTAGGAGAAAAATTAAGGAGAGATTCGGAATCAGCGCGAAAAGCTCTATAAGAATCGCATATTGAAAATCGACACGTTTTTTGGTTGTTGGACAGTGTCATATAAATAGTTCAACTACAAATGTTTATTTTCGAGATAAAATTGCGCTTAGAACACGAGTGGTAGGACGTTTGCATCAATCCAACAGTTCTCTCCAAAAAAGACACACGTACGATTCAATCCTTCCGCCTGAATCATACAATAGTGGATCGAACGCAAGTTGATAGTGTATCCAGAGAACTTTCCGGTGAAATAGGATGATGTAATGAGAGTAGGTTGGTGCTTAATCGGGATATCTCGAGCGGCTTCTCGAACAACTTCAATTAACTTCGCGTCAAGACCGATTGCCCATGATTCAAGGGTGAATCCGCATGATATTGATTAAATTTAAAATAGGATACGAAGTGTGCGGCAAAGTTTTCTCTAATACGGATATCCGAAATGCCGTCTAGGTAATTGATCAGTGTAACATCGACAAGAGCCAGCCTTTCAGTCGATTGCGGAGATCGTGATTTAACTATCGAACGGGAAACCGTGAATAAATGAAATACTTACTGGATTTCCCGTGTCCCATACAATAACTTTCCCTCTTTACGCGTCCAATTATTGTTTCGTTGTAATTACACAGCGGATTTTATGCATTTATGAGTAATATAAAACAGCAAATAAACTAGAAGAATTTAAATATACTGTTCTATTATTTTCTAAAATGTTGTTTTATTATTTTTTAAAGGAAAAAATAAATTTTTATTTCACTCTAGAGGTAGTTGCGATTCAGGTAGAAAATTCTTATTTTGCATGAAGTTATAATAGGTTTGTATACATTGCATTTTGTAGAGGGTATACAAAAAATGGTCACATGCTTCCATTTTCTAATTATCGTTTAACATTCTTAACACTAATTACTTCATTTTGATACTTTACATTTCGTTTCTTTTAAAAGGAGTTTTTAATAGACGATTTAATGAGAAATTAAAATTGTTTTATGAAGAACAATTTCATAATTATCTGAAATAATTATCTCAAATAATTGAAATAAAAGAGTGCATATTTAGTTTTTTCGAAATTTAATGGAAACATAATACATTAGAATACAGCAGAATCTTAATTTTGTAGTTACAGATAAAATAATGATAGTGACTTGATACTAACTTATTAGTAGACAGCGGATTTTATGCATTTACGATAAAAACGAGTTGGTGTAACTTAAAACAGTAAAAACATTAGAAGTTATGTCATTTCCAATCTATTAAATATATTAAGAGAGGAAACAAATTTCCCTCCAGTTTGTTCCAATCCAGGAAGAAAATTTTGCATAAAGATCCGCTGTCTACTTGTTAGTGACAATTATACTGACATATAAAAATATTTTAATCAAAACAAATTAATAATTAATAAATTTAGTTGCAGTTTCTGATTATTTAAAAACAACATGTTAGAGAAGCAATGCACGATTAAATTTGCATTATAAATGACAAACATTTATTCAATAACATGAACAATAAAGCACAAAAGGATGACAACAATACCATAATATATTGACATTTTCATGCAAAATACAGAAATTAGTCTCTCACCAACGCAATATTACTCTCCGCAGTTAATTTCTCTAAAAATCTATTGGTTTACAGAAATGTTCAGTTTTACAACCTATACCGACAGAGTGGATAACAGATATATTGCTCGTGGTTTGAATGCTGACATTCCCTCTGGATAACGGCGCAATACCGGCGGATAAACTGTTATTGCTTACAAATGCGTTTTTTAGAATTATTGCTTCGGCTATCACATTTCGTTTTATTTGCATTATTTTTTTCACGGAAGATTTATAACGCTTCTAAAGAATTATACTGTTACTGCATGCAAAGGTGCTAAAACGTGTCGATTGTTTCATTATTAATTTATTCATTATGAATTTGTTAATTCATTCATTATTAATCTATTAATTCATTCATTATTGATTTATTATTTCATTCATTATTAATTTATTAATTCATTCATTCTTAATTTATTCATTATTAATCTTCTAAAGCTTGGCATAGAAAAATGTTTAAAAATGTTTAACGAGAGATTTCTATTTTTATTCTATTTTTATTCTATTTTAAATATAAACCTCTAATAAGGTAAGCAAATATTGTTTAATTTTGTTTTTTTTTTATAAATAAGCTGATAAAAATTCGCAAAGTGATCTATGCTATTGTACGTTAAAATAAAATCATACTTGCAACATTCATGATTAATCCTAATCTTTCTCCATAATTTATCATCATAGTTTACAATTTAAAAAACTTCATAGAATAAAGGAAAAATATATTCTAACTAATGTAACATGGTGATAGTGTTTCTATTATGCATACATATGTATTATGTGTTTTTTTTTTCAAGTGGTGGCAATGTGGTACAACCTAAAAGTAAATTCCTGTCGGCCGCGAATAGTCAGCTGCTTAGGATCCGACATTATAAGGTCATCGGCTAATCGCTCAAACAAAAACGTTGATTAAAGTACCGCGTGTCGAGCAATGAATCAGAGTCTCATAAGCTAGCGACCCGAGAGACTCGGCTTTTACCGTAGGAGGATTAAACTGCTTTAAATCATGAAATCCACCTTTTATGAATAGCTCCCGTCTTTCTTCTCGAATTACGTTGATCATTCACCGATGCTCGGGAATCACATTAGTCAGAAGAAAATATGACCCACATATTTTATAGAAACAGAACTTGCGAAACAATTTTAATTATTCGAATCTGACAATTCATATGATTTCTGGGATCACGTCGTATGTCATTCAAATTTGTGCAATTAAACATTCAAGACTCGTATTTTTAGCATTTGGTTCCAAGGAATTGTTTAATGAAAAATCTTTTTAAATTGTGTAACTTTATTTTGTCCAGGAAACAACTAAACTGGATAGATAAAGAGTCATGAAATTTATCTTCGCAAATACACCCACTTAATGTAAACATTTATTACTACATAAAAATATTTTTATCATTTTCAAAGTCGTCGGAAGGTCAGGTCCTGCAGTTTTAAATAGGATATCTCATTTTTATTTTAATATAATAGAAGAGCAAAAAAATACAAATTCAAAATGGTACTTTCAAATAACTCTAAAACGGACAATAATAACAAAGTAAATGTAGCAGAAAGAATATTTGTCTTTCATTTTCAAACAGAATATTGCAGACTTTAGTGGTTGAATGGAACTATCCAGAATTTAGAAATGTACATTGCAAACAATGCAAAAAGAAGGAAAAAATCTGTGCTCGTCTTATAACCATGCATCCACTGAAGGTCATTTAAATGTACCGTTTTGACTCGTATTATTTTACTCTTTCGTACGAAGAAAAATATGACATTTCAAAATCACATTTTTCAACTCTTTTATATGATTCATGATTTTGTAAAGTTGACCTTCAGCTTCACACGTGCGCCTACAAAAAAGCTAATAACACTAGCATGTGTATCTCTTGAGACCATTTAATCTCCATTGAAACATTTCTCGCTGTCAACAATAATAATGACGTAAAACAAGATGGTAATATCTGGTGAGACACCCTATATATTTCATATGTTTATTCATTTTTTCATAAAATCCTCAGTCTATTAATCAAGGATCATGGTACAAACGATACACACATCCCTACTAAATAACATCTTTCTTTAACCATCGGTTTCAGATGGCTACAAAAATCACAATCACAACATTCATAACATTCATAACATTCATAACATCCAGTTGGAAGAACGCTCAATTTTCATACATCCATACAGACATCTTGCACCTATTTGTTCACAATAGAATAAACCTATAAATACCGTTCAAGGAACAAATTAAATCATTAATCAATTCATTCAAGAATTCTGAAGTACGAGCATGAAACTCACGCGATAGACCAGAATACAGTATTATCTCCGTAACTGTCGCAACGGTCTCTGCTGTAACTGTCAAAACTTTATCTCCACCACTGGGGTTTCCCTCTGAAACCAGTCAACTGGTAAACACGCTCGACGACCGAGCTAGTGAGGGATCGAATATCGATGAGACTCACACAAGCAAAGCAAAAGATTGCAACTTTTCTAATTTTTTATTTTTTTGATGATACTTTTACCACGTATTCGTCTCGTTTTTCTAATTACAATGACACCAAACACGATATGGTTACGATCATAATTACTCGTGTAACAAGCGAAGTTAAGAATTCGTGCACCTCTACCGTAAATGTCAATTGCTTGATGCACAAGTAATTATGATCGTAGCTAAATCTTGTTTGGTGTCATTTTAATCAGAAAAACGAGGCGAACATGATGGTTTCATCGACGAAATAACAAAAATAAGAAGTTTTGATTTTTGAATTTAAAAGGCTAAGCTAGTACGAGTCCTTTGATTTTTACCGAACGTCCATCTTTCTTTTTCAGTCTCTATCCTTCTCTATGTTCGGCACATTACAAAGAAGGTAGCACCTCTTCTAGGACTGTTGCTCAGATGCGACAGTTACGGAGATACTACTGTACTTGAAACGACTCGCTCCTTATAATGCAAATTACGCTTCGTAAACATTAAAATAGGACTTTTGAGAGCAATTGTGGCCTAGATTGACCTTTAATCTAGCACTTGACTACTGGAAAACCCAATCTTTGCATTCTCGAGAAATGAGAAGGTGCATCCCGCATCCTTGCAATCCTGGAAACGAGTCTATCCCCTTAACTCTAACGCCAATATGCATCTAGCCGTTCGGAGACGTCCCCTGGTATTATCTTCGATTGTAAGTAGGCTCTTGCTCGGACTCCACCTTGTAGCTACCGAAAGGTTTGTTGTTGTGTATGTTGTTAACAGCCATGTGTGCATAGAGGCGGGGATTCCGTGCTCCGAGCACATATCGTCCGTATCGGGATAGGACGAGAGCAAGAACAGGACTAGGCGGTGGATGTAGCCCGCTGTTATAACTGTCGCCGTTTAGAACCCCGGTCAGGAAGTGATCGAGGGCTTTGATGGCAGCCGTTATGTCTTGCGAATTACGATGGGGATTCGACGTCAGAACCTTCTCACGATAGGGCAATCGGGCATGATCCGAATTGTCCGTTCGGTATTCATCGCGCTCTTCTACAACTTGATACGACGTCCGCCGGGGAGCTTGGGGATGATGTTCGACCTCCGATCGCACTCTCGCTATAGTAACTCCCGATGTATTCAGAATCTTCTTCGACGTCGCCGTCTCGTGGCCACCTTGTATTTCCTTTGGCGATCTTGAAATATAAATGCATGACGTTCATGTGTTGGATATCATAATTCATCAATAAAATAAAGAGTTCTTAAAGAAGGAACAGGGGTAATTAATAATATAGTTATTGGTGTAATTGTTTATAAAATTTCAATGTTACGATTTTTTAATAAGCTTAAATTTAAATATCATTGCTTTATCATAAATTTTCTACTTCAAAGTCATTTGAAAGTCGTAGTGTACCACATCATTGAACTCGTCCTGACATTAGCTACATCACTATGAAGTTAAAAATGCATGGTGGCATTTAAAAATCATCGATGACCTTCAAAAGACTTTGAAAACGACAACAATCAAAACATTTTTTTATATCATTATATTTGGCTCTTTTAACAGTACAACTATTCCCTTTAACATTTTCTTCTATCTTTAAACCTAACGGAGCTATTTAGATGTTCTATTTCTCGTGAATCACCCGGTGTATAAAAGTAAGTAATTATTATTAGAATAACTATTAGACTGCGGATCTTTATGCAAAATAAAAATTGTCTGCGTCGATTTCAAGAAATAGAAACCAAATAGGATACTATTTCCTCCCTTAATCATTTCAATAGATGAGAAATCATATATTGGCATCTTCAACTTTCAAAATTTTCCTACAATTTTGAATTTCATCTACTCAATTTTTCTATAAATGCATAAAGATCCACAGTCTAATAATAAACAGTCAATGTGCAACCTACGAAGGACTTTCGTTAGTACTTTTAAATCTTTAAGAATTAAACAGTTTTTTGTTGAAAAATACGCGGGGCGGCGTGGACTCGTAAACCATTCAATGCATCATGAAACAGCTATAAAAGCGTATGTTTGAGAGTATTTAATATTTAGGAACGACGTACGTGCACTATACTGCCTTGAACGAATGTTTTGAAATTGTTTGTACGAAGTCAGACTATCAAGTAACAGTTTCATGCATTGGTGTTTACTCCCTAGAATTTAAAAATGGTTATGGAAAATGTGAAAGTGTCTAATTAACTAAAATTTTCCTTGGACGTGTTTTTCACAACTATGAAATTTATGTTGCTTAAAATCAATCACATTTTTTTAAACAGTTGAAGATATTTCTTGCGGACCCATTAGTCTTTCTGATGTTCCTACCATTTCATTCATCCAATTTAATGGGCAGAAATTGATTGGTTAAAGAAAGATTTCAATAATAATAAAATCTGGATCAAGATAGACCCGGACTTCGTCGTCAAAGGGTTAATCCTTGGTAACCGTACCAAGACCGATCAAATCACCGGTTTCACATTTTTTATTTTTTAATATTGACGATATGAGAGATAGAGAAGATATTTCCATTAGAAATGATTCAATAAATTTCTTCATTCAAGCACGTATTACATTTATGGCTTCTGAAAATTTTCAAAAAATGGTAGACTATAAAATTTCACAGAACTTAGTACTTTTTATTTATTTCAGAAGTACAAAGTCTACTACCACTGAAAATAACATTTTACATGATTCCAATTTCTTAAGATTTGCCTACAGAAATTGGAAATTGCATAAACATCCGCAGTCTAATCATAAAAATTGTGAAAAATCTAAATAAGTTAAGTCTTGTAATTTTTATGAAATAATGTGTACACATTTTGTACCAGGTTAGTATTAACAAACATGGCAAAAATAGTACACGTGCAAAGGACAATAATCGAAAACCCCGAAGTCGCGTGTCTAAGAAGTGGAAAATAGGAAACAATATTGTTAAGACAGACTAGGTATGTGCCAGCCTTTAGATACCAATCTCATAAAAAAAATCTCGTGGCCGCACATGTCGCAGAAGATCAAAGGAAAATGTATGCAAAACGTGAAAAGTCTATTTCAATCCCCATACAGTCAGTCAAAAAAGTCTTCATACATCCTTTAAAATAGTTCGTTTTCAAAAAATAAACTAAACCACTTGAGTTTTTTCAAGAATTTAGAAGGATTAGTTTACCACATGATGTGTGTGTGTTTATAAAAATTTTTTAAAGATAATAAGTAAATATTGATTTTACTCGCATGAAAATTTGAAAAATACATTTTGTAGGTTTATGTTAGTAAAAAATTAGTAAAAAAGATAGTAAAAAAAAACAGAGTTATTCACGACTTATAAAAACAAATTTTTACCATTTTTAATCGTTTGAAGCTCATAGCAACATTAACTCATTTTTTAAATGTCCTTTGCATGCCCAGATAAAAATCTGAACAACATTTCCCTTTAAAGTTTAAAGTAAACTGAAGCCACTCAAAAAAATCTTTAAAGGGAAATGTCGTTCAGAATGATAACCTTGATAACATATTTCGAGGTCATTGAAATCTGAGTGGAGGACCCACTTCTACAATTTCACCTAAAAATGTTATAAAAAGCAAACTTTATTATTTTTTTCACGGTTCCGACCAAAATGCAATTTTTCCGAAATTTTCATTACACATTGTTTAGTGAACTAATTCTTTTAGCTTTGTAAAAGAGACTAAAATCGTTTGGTTCGTTTAAAAAATTATCTAATTATTTAGATTTAACGTAGATAGGTGCTATCAATTAATTGAGTCACTATAACTTGACATAACTCTACGAAACGTATTTTTTCAATTTTCATCATAGACACAGATAAATGTATTGTAAAAACGACCCTTCCTAAAATTTAAATTTAAAAACAATAAAATATTTCTCACTAAAAATTACTATACAAATTTTAATACGAAAATTTAATACATATACGACCCTCCCTAAAATTCAAAAAGAACAATAAAATATTTCCCACTAAAAATTACTATATAAATTACTATACAAATTACTATACAAATTACTATACAATTTACTATACAAATTTTAATTATTGTCCCTGTGATATTAAAATTTTCTATAACCAATTACAATTTTTTCATTTTTTTTTCATACATGTACAACATGCATTAAACCAATTCTTATAATATCTCAAAAAAGCTGCAGTCGTTTTAGTTCATTTCGAAAAAGTTATTTTATTTGGGAATTGTACAGACTTTCTTGACTGACTGTATAAGGAAGGTATAAACTGCTTTGTGAGTATCATACGTCAAAGAATATGCTTGAACGCAAGAGATTGGCTCGTAATTGAATAAGGGTGTAATAGTACTTTAAATGTACTTTCACTCTATCTGTAAATCTTGTACATTGAATTGGTTTCTTTGCAGATATCGAGGGTACACTCTTGCGTGACTGACTGTGACTGACTGTGAGTCACCTAACCGTTAGTCACCTTGGCCCTCAGAAAGTGGACGTTTTTTAGCTCTTTAGTTGTAGGAAGCTTAATAATAGGCTTTCTAATAACTGTGCTGTATGTAAAAGAAGCTTAATTATATTCTTTTAAATAATACTTTCAGAAGAGATTTTTATCTTTATTACTCCAGATAAGTTGTTGATTTGTGAATAAAATTATCAGTGTTTTATTGAACAATTTTTTAAGAAATTCAAAATTGTTGTTCACAGTGATTGATTTACGAATAAAATTGTCAGCATCATTGAAAACAATTTTTTTTTAATTCATAATTGTTGTTCACAGCTATTGATTTATGAATAAAATTGTCAGTATCATCGAACAATTTTTTTAAAAATTCATAGGTGTCAATTTTTTATTTTTGATGAATTATTAGGTAACTGCCAATGAGTAAAATATTAAAATTATAAACATTAACTGTATCTAATTTTGTAGTCCACAGGCAACGTCCCTTTTAAGTCCCATTTTATACTGCTATATTTTGGTGTTTCACACAGCTAAATAAAAAATCACTTTTTCCCTACTATAAACGAAAACTACACTTGGTATTTTTAAAAGCTGTCTGGACGTTGTCATACTTTTTTAACAAATATTTGTCCTTGTGCTAGATACATATATGCCAGATAAATATTATTTTTTCACCTGTTAGAAAATATCCTAGAAAAAAGTGGATGCTGGTCTATTCTTGTTTATTATAGTTCAAATATTGACGATTTCTCGAGAATTGGAATATTCGAGTAGTTTTTGCATCCTCAAAAGTGGTTTGGCAGGAAACGCGTTGGATTATTTATAAATTGTTTGTTGCACGAAAAATTTGTAGTGTGAAATATAATATAAATATAATATTTTGTTTGATATATATTATAGAAATATATTTATATTATTATACATTATAGAAATATATTTATATTATTATATATTATGGAAATATATATATATATATTGTTATATAAATTTTCTTAAATGAACTAAAGAGTTACATCGATGAAAAACGATATTTCAGTATAATATAAAATACGTCATATTTCCTGTTTCATAATATGATTCTCAACGTCTAATTATACCTGTATGTAAAAGTTAAAGAATGTCAATATATTATTTTCTACGTATAAAAATTATTAAAGAACGATTAACCTCCCATTTGTGATTCTCATTGTTTGTAATCTACGTAGACCATTTTTAATTTGCATAAAAATCTGCAGTCGAATTACAAGTAATGCTCAAAATGTTCTGCATTCCAATCGATTATAATGAGTTCAAAGATGAATAATTCCAGAAAATTACGAATTTAAAGTAATACATTTGAAATCCATCGAGATTGCACGCTTCAGCGCCGACGGAAGACATGAAAGAAATGGAGCGAGGTCTGAATAAATTTAGGTAACTTATTTATAGCTTAGCAATGTGGAAATTTAAATTGAATTTATAAGAGAACGAGTATCATGTATGTATGTATATGATGGTTGAAGGCAATCATTTTATTTTAAGATGTATTAAAATTTAAAATATTGTGAATGTGATGGGAGGAAACTTCCCTCAGGAAAGATGACTAAAAATTGAGCACGCGCCCAAGTCGCTGCAACCTGACTAACAGAGGCGTACGATGGATAAATCGCGAAGGGGCGCGACAGTCACGTACCAAGCGAAAGGTGTATGCTTATCTCGAAGTTGTCTAGAGTCCTAACAAGTGAAACGTTTTTGAAAAGTTGCACGCGAATTGGTATAACACCCTGACAAGACGTTCTACTCTGAAATGTGTTATTTTAAGCAGTGTTGTAATACAAATAAAATAATTATTTACAGAATTACACAATTTTATTTGAATAAGAGTAAAGAATAAATGATTATTTACCATTCGAGTTATTTGTTACTTATTTGGGAGTGCCTTTATTTTTATTATTTGTTATTCATCATTTCTTGTTTGAATTTCTTATTTATTATTTGTTATTCATCATTTCTTGTTTGAATTTCGTATTTATTATTTGTTATTCATCATTTCTTATTATTCTTATTCTCATTTTCAAGTGATTTTTTAAAAATAAGATTAGTATTGCAAGTAAATTCAAAGAAGTCAACATAATTGTTTTATATTAATTCTAATAATGCATTCCATGTTTTATCCTTATTACTAGGTTGTATGCATTTATAATAAAAATGAGTAAATGCAATTTAAAACAGTGTGTTGTACAATATTAATATATTATTTTCACTGCATTAAAATTATTAGTGAAAAATATAAATTTATGTTTAGCTTCTGTGCCTTGCAATTGATAAAACTTTTTATGTTGCATAAAAATACGGAGACTATTTATTATATTAATATCAATTTATTACATTTAGTCCTTTATTTCGTATTTTTCTACTTATTTCATTCGTATGATGACGTGATGAAGATTGTATAAGTTGCGTTGTAAGCAATACAAATAAAAATCTTTGAGATGACTAATAATTTTTATTTCTTATGTTTAATCATCAAATCATTGTGTTATTCGAAAATTTTACATAACGAATAACTACAATTTCCTTATTATTCGTGGATAATGAATAAATTAATTTGAAAGTTATTCGTGAATAACAAATGATTGAATTTATTCGTTATTAGACCTATGGTTTTAGGTCTTTCTAAACCCTATTCTTTAAGAAAATTCAGAAAATCCTTTCTCTTGAAACTTTTTATCAAAACTCTTATTAAACTTATATTCACTGTGGTATTTTCAGTCAAAATAAATTCGAAATACTAGTTCAGGATAATCAATCATCATAAAGGCGAGAAAATAAATTC
This sequence comes from Lasioglossum marginatum, assembly GCA_028455795.1. Lineage (NCBI taxonomy): Eukaryota > Metazoa > Arthropoda > Insecta > Hymenoptera > Halictidae > Lasioglossum > Lasioglossum marginatum. The sequence goes on from CM052268.1 coordinate 1,406,032, forward strand.
GAAATAATCAATCATTATAAAAAACCGATCATAAAAAACCAATTCAACGATGTGCGATATATTGACCTTCACGTGACCTTCAACGAGAAAACCATGTTTGTATGAGGAGAAGATCGTTTAAGATGTCAAGTTAGGTGAAACACCCTGTATACGGATGATTCTTTAAAAGGAGTAACAATTGCGGGAAAGAATAGAACGCTCGACATAGTTTTCAATTGAACACTCAAGATGTAAATTCTTACCTGTGCTTGTCCGTGATTAATTTAATCTCCTGGTCTTTGAAAGGTGCTCTGAGGTCGATCGATAATGGTTTCAGGTATGAATGTCCTCCTTGTGTTTGTCTTTCAGCAAATCCTCTACTTGGGCCTGCAACATCTTCCAGGCCATTGTCCGAAGCTTGATTAACGAAAACAGCATGTTGCGAAAGTTTCGGAAGTACAGTGTTTGCGGTCGGAAGGTAACTGAGGCGTGGAGACTGCAAACTCGTTCCTGGTTGGAAATCCCGAAGTACTTTCGTTGTTAGTATACCGCTGGTCAAGCATCCAAGGGTTATCTGAATTAAACAATTTATATATAAAAAATTAAAATTAGTCTTTCTTGGACAAAAAATATGGTAAATAGATTAGAGCCACTTCCGATTTCAATCATGTTTTAATGAAGATTTTAATTGGGAGTCGCTGTTTATAAAAAGTTTATAAAAATTAGTTACGACCATTTTCTTGCACTTTTTCTCTTCTTAAACCGTTTCTAGGTACAACTATAATAACAATTTCTGCAATTTAAAAACATTTAGAATTCGAAACGTTATTCAGGGTAGTTCTAAAGTATTAAAAATATAATATGTAATACATGATATAATAACTTGATTTACTAATATGTAAAAATATCAACATCTACTGAACATACAAAGATAGCTCTTATTGTATCAAATCCAATTTTGTTAATACATTTTCATGTAAAATTAGTTTACAGTACATTAATTAAACTTATTAGTTGTCTACTAAATGGTTCACTTGAAATTTTCATTATTATGATTTTAAGCAAGGTAAATGTCTTACTAAAAATATATAATGCAAAAAAAGAACAAAATATTTTAAAATAATAAATCTAACATACTGAAATTCTTTGAAATAATACAGTGATTTAAATATTCTAAACATTTATATATTGGTGGCAGACAAAAATTTATTTTTGTTAACAATGATATAAGTACTACCAGTCTATGACCATGTAATTTTCAGATAACGGATTTTATTAACAAAAAGTTATAAGATGAATACACTAGATTGAAGTAAACTTCGAACATTTTCATAAGTATCTAAATTTTCATTTTTCAAAAATGTTAGTGAGAAATGATATCATATCTTGTCCAGCCACGATTTGCCGTTGGTGTAATAAATAAACATGTTTATTTATTAAAGAAATATAGCAAATTGTAAAACAGAATTAAATTCAACAGTGTTTATGTTCTAGTATTACTACTTCGCCATTATTTCTAAGGGATAAAAATAATCTATTTAACTTCAAAAGTTATTTATTTATTGCATAAAGATTCGTAGTCTAGTAATATGTGCCATTAATGAGCTTATTAAGTATTATGTTAATAGATTCTTTATAACGAAAGAGAGATTATTATATATTTTTATAAAATCTTTATTTTTATAAACTCGTACTTGTTTTTCTTCTTTTTCTTCTAAATTCTAAAATTTAGACGATAAAAATTTTACATTCACAATTACTGTTAAAGTTCGGAGTTTTAATTAAGTTTTGTTAAAAAAATGTTCTCTTTATTCATTATTGCATCTATATATTTAACCCTTTTGCACTCGGAGCTATTTTAACTCTAAGATTAAACATTTCTTCGGACCTAGAATAATTCCATTCTGTATGATATTTTTCATTTTGTGGATATGAAATTGATATAATACTTCATACAATACTTAAATGTTTAGTAATTGATCAGATACCAACATGTTTAATAATGTAAACAATATTTTGAATATTGGTACATCAATTTTTAGCTATTTTAGCGAACAGCAATTTTGGCTAACTTATGTTAAAAAATAATATGTATAATATATTAGAAAATAATACATCACCGGAAAAAAGAAAATACTTTTTTTGATGTCGACCAACATTGTGGCAAGTTTTAGGAAGAACTAAGTGGGCAATATAGAATCGACGTTCCCTTTATATGCTCGTGCACTACCCATCTTAAGAGCTTAGTCTTGTCAATGACAGGAAATGTGCACACCGTGTATGTCCCCGTACGTATCTACATATGAAAGATTTCTCTACTTTCTCTTTCCTTTGTACAACCAGAGTACAACCAAATCTTATTCACTCTTATTTTCAACTCCGATTGTTTAATAAAAAAGGATTTCAAAGGATGACACAATATTTATAAACTGGTCTTTGTACGTTTTTACATGAATACATATCTGGATCTTAGAGCCAGAATACATGAGATCACTCTTTTCAAACTTCAAAGAAGAGTAATTCAATGATGTTAACCTTGTAACTTTGGAACAGTCGGAGATCTCACACGTAAGTTTTTAACAAAGATTAGAAATGTATCATTTTATTGTTTAACAGTGGAATCATGAACGGAATATTTTTTATTACTAGACTCCGGTTTTTATGGACTTATGGCAAAAATTTTTATTTTATGCAAAATGGCGTGAATGGGAAATTTAGTTCAAATAATTTTTGCTAATTAATTTAATCCACTATACATATGCAATGCAAGTCGTTTGATAAGCAATAGTGAGAGACCGACGACGACAGACCAGCCCTCTATCCGAAAAGCTCGGATCTGAGTTAACCGGAGTTTGGTATGGTAATACAGGAAATCAATAATTCATGAGATTATGTTTATAATATTGTTACTGTATTTACAATACCAAACTCGTGCTAACTGCATACGAAAATTATTATGTTTATAGATACGGCACTTGGTTCAGGTTTGTTAGTAGGAATTGATGAGAATCGAGTATACTGAATAATTCATTTCTGCTATGGTTGTTTAACATAGTATAGCAAGGAAGTAATCCAACTAATTTGTACTATTCCGCGTAAATCGATTCTTCAAATTTTGCGAGTCCGTCGAATTGGTACTTAACGGCATCTAATTCTTGTCCCAATATTTTTTAAAGTTTTTATTTTAGTTAAAACTAATAATTAAAATTAACTAGTAAAAGATTTACATTGCATACAATTTATTAAAATATCTACAGACGTTGCTTTAAAAACAGTACATTTGAATGATAGGAGTCATGTTTTTATTAATATTTCATTAATTTTGATTAAAATATTATCGACATCTGCATGTAATTTAGTATTTTTATCTATATTTTTAATACATTGTAAATCTTGGTAGATTCGTCGAATTCCAGAGACAGAGTTTAGTTCGTAGTTTATTATTTTAATGGAAATATCTCCAATCAATTGACGACGTCTCTATTACAATAATGTTATGAATAAAAATATTTAATCTAGTGATCGTTTGCATTTAAACATAGTTCTAAAATCATAAAGCTTAATACAATTCGAAGCTAAGCGTCCGCTCTACCGCCGGTCTAGGAGCTGATCCAAGCTAAGCACTAGAGTAGGGGGCAGCACTATAATGGGCACGGCCAAAACCCGGGCGTGAGCACCATGGACCTAAGTCTAGGTCCATGGTGCCTCTCAGCCTCTCATACTAAAGTACTCACAAAGTACTCTGTGCTTATAGGAAAAACACGTATCACGTGATTAATATCAGTGAAACTATATTTATTTTAAAAATGGTAAAATCGTGCTGTATCTGCAAACTTGAATATGGAGCTGTTCCTAATGTTTCTTTTCATAAGTAAGTAAAATAAAAGACAATTGTTTGTAGTTTTTACATTCATAATAGGTTATGTTTACAAAATTTGTTTTATCCTTTTGCTATCTTATACTATGTTTACAAAATTTGTTTTATCCTTTTTGCTATTTCATACTATATTCATGCAGTATGATTATTGTACTAATTCATCTGTTAATGTTAATGTAAAACTGTTTTGTTTTAATGTTTAGTATTCCTAAAAGCGAAGAGGTAAAGTTAAAATGGTTAACAGTCATAGGTCGAGAAGTAAACAAGCACAGTACAGTATGTAGTAATCATTTTGATGAAGGAGATTTGTTTTATAAAATTGTTGGAGATAATGTAAGAAGATTTTTATCGCCTAAAGCTGTTCCAATAATACATGGTCAGAATGACAGGTACTTCTATACTATAAATAGTGCTTATAATATTATATTTTGATATTAAACCTGTTCAATACTTTTGTAGTGAAAGTGTTCGACGACAGATCATGAAGCCTAATAACTCTAATGGTAATAATGTATCCATACCTCAAGTAGATCAGTCATCGATATCAGAAAGTAATCTAAGCATCGATTCTGATAATAATGAGGATGAAAGTATGGAAAGTGATGAATCGTATGAATCTAAATTCAATATACTTTCTGATAAAGAAATTAATGAGGTCAAGCAACAAAATGTCTTGGTCGCCAAAAAATCAAGTAAGAATTCTGATGATGATATCACATTGGAAAACCAACAAGATTTAACAATATTGAAAAAGTCATCATTAAAAAGGTAGTAAAATCTATGATACTTAAATATCGTTTGTATAATACTATGCATATCTTAATAAGTGATGACTGTTTTAACAAATGAAATTTTTTTCAGACAAAGTAGCGATACTCGATCTCTGACATCAGTAAAGCGTTTTTATAATCCACGTTACATAGGAGATTTAACAAGAGAGGACTTCACTTCTGATATTGCTTATACAGTTATCAATGATTACTTCAATAACTGTAAAAAAAAACAAAAAATATTAAACCAAAAGGTAAGGCGACTAACTAAGAAAGTGGAAAGTTTACAGTCATTGTTGGATCATCTCAAGGAAAATGTATTAATAACAACAGAAGGATCTATGGCATTAGAGGTGAGTAAATGATTAAGCAATTTTTTTACTACTGCAAGTCTAATTATAATTATAGTTCAGTCTTTTAAATCTTTTTAATTAAACGACGTGGGTAAGTTGTTACCTATATATACAGGGTGTCCCACGTAACACTTTTCAGGATTTTTCAAGTACTTGGGATAATCTGACAAAAGAATATTTTCAACAAAAGTTGATCAGTTTTCGATTGGCTATACATTGCAACAAAAAAAAGTTCGAAAAATTTTCTTTTTATTATTGTCAAGGACACCTTCATTTTTTTAAATGGCACTTCAAGGTCACCCGAAGATCATGGTATACTAGGTCGTTGAATTCGTCTTGATACTTAACTGATATTAACCGAGTTGGTGGGGGCTCAGGCGAAAAGAGCATTGAGGGGAAGTGAATGTTCTGTGCTATATAGAAGCAAGTAGGGGAAGCAGAATCTCTCCCCACCAACTCCTCAATTAGAAAGAGAGCGCGATCCTTATTTCTATTGCTCTCTCTCTCTCTCACTCTTTATACCCCGCGCCGCCATTGTAGGCTTCAACTCGCCCGTATCTCTATAAGTCTATGCGTCAGTGGCCTTCTGTTTCTTACTCCAGCCACAATATATCCTAGAGGGCGTAAGGAAATCGAATTAATCTTAGATCATATAAATCTATAGACACGGCTCAGACAATTTTCCCCGAGGAGAAGATGAAGTGTGACGTCACAGTGTATAAGCTATGCTCATCGACAATGCCTACGCTTGGCTTAGGGGGTAAGAGGGTCAGCGGGTGCTCCGTGTACTTACACAGTACACGGAAAGAATGGACAGGATAATTTCAAAGAATTTGGCATTTTATCATGAAATAATCAATATGTATGTATGTATGTAATGATATTTGGTCCCCTCAGGGTTTCAAATCCATTTACCACTTCTCCCCCTCTTCCACTCTCACTATCGCCTAATTTCAGCGGGACCTACTTTTTATTACGCTGAGTTCCGAACCACCCATTTTGCCAACAATACGTGAAAAGCACCCAAAGGGCCACTTCCCGGCTTTTACCGGGCAATCACCCAACGGGACAATGGTCGTTGACTGAAATAATCAATATATAAACTGTATTTGAGATACAAATGTTTATTCTATATGTTTTATTAAGGTATTACAATGAAATATTACATTGAAATTATCTTAAGACTTATCTTGTGACGTCACACTGTACCAGATCTTTGCCTCTCCGAACTCTCGGTTTTTCTATACACATATACCTATGCCGGATCTATTAATATACAGGGTGTCTCAAAATTCCTTCAACATCCGGAAATGGGAGGTTCCTGAGATCATTTGAAGCGACATTTTCCTTTGCAAAAATGGCGTCCACGGCTTTGTTAAGGAGTTATTAACGAAAAACACAGACCAATCAGAGCGCGGCTACAGCGAACGGAGGCCGACTCGGCGACAGGTCCCGCTTAGCGTGGCGTCGCCGTTGGCCGAGCCAGAATCCATCCGCTGTAGCCGCGCTCTGGTTGGTGTTTTTCGTTAATAACTCCTAAACAAAGCCGCGGACGCCATTTTTGCAAAGGAAAATGTCGCTTCAAATGATCTTAGGAATCGGACCTCATTTCCGGATGTTGAAGGAATTTTGAGACATCCTGTATATTGTCTAAGGAATTAATCGAGTGACACGATCTCCCATAAGACTGACCCGTTTCACACTAGAGCTGATGGTACGGCGTACCGTCAGCTCGCCGACCGTGTACAAGCCGATTTTGCTTTCACAGTTGAGCTGACCGTCCGCTGTACGCATAGACGAATATAGATACTATTGTCGATAATTATATTTTCATTTACAGAGGAGGTAAGGTAAGTATTTAATCTTTTTAACTTACTTCTCATCAACGAAGTTTTTAACTTCTGGTGATAAAAATAAGAATAAGGTAGTTAAAACCAGAAGTTAAAAAATTCGTTGAGAAGTAAGTTAAAAAGATTAAATATCTTTTCCTACCTTACTTCCTGTATAAATGAAAATATAATTATCGACAATAGGTATCTAATTTGAATTACATGACAACAGTCATACATAGCCCACAAGGGGTGCCTGCGACAATCGCAGCGATACGTCAAGTGATCGTTCGTCAAGTGAAATACGTCAAGTAAACGTTCAAATACTTCATTATGTTTATTTTTAATGTGTTTTATATACGAGAATACAATATACCTTCAAACTAGTGGGTTATTCATTTCGTCGAAATGATGATTTCATTAGTTTTGTTCACAAAAATCGATTTTTTTGAAAATCCTGAGGTTGTAGACAAATTTTGAGACCAGATTTGAATTCAGCGTGAAAAAATCTACTGGGAATGATGTATAATATGTCAAAAAAAAATTTGTCCGCGCGCGGTATTGGATAAACCACAATTTTCTTGAAATTGTGCAAGTTTAACGAATTTTTTCAAGGTCATAAAACGTTCGTACCATAATCTCTCTATTTTTCCCATATTCTGCAAAGTTTCAGCTTTAATTAAAAAAAAAAACATTGCTCTATCTCATTTCTATCGAAAGTTCTTTGATTTTGACACAGAATTCATCGGATTGTTCCACTGTGCGCGCGCAGCGCGTACGCCGTACCGTCAGCTCTAGTGTGAAACGGGCCTAACAGTATCTCGTCGGTACCTAGATCGTTCAAAATAGGAGAGGACTATGGAAATTTTATTCGTCAATTTATCGTTGTTTATATCTGGAATTAAATGTATTTATACATATAAGGACATCAAAATTTTTTTGCAAAAGTCTTACTTCGACCCTGCATTTGTCCTCTATTTGGGGCTGTACTCATGCGAGTCAAAATCGGAGACTGAAGAATCAAAATTAAGTTGATATTTTGGCTCCCAAACTAATTTATAGCGAATTGACTCATTATGTCGACTCAAGATTATGAATCAAGTATAATCAAGTATAAAAAGTAGACTGCGGATCTTTATGCATTTATGGTTCCTGAATATTTTCAAAAAATGGTAGAATATAAAATTTGACAGAGTTTAGTACGAGATATTTTTATTGATTTCAAATTTACAAAGGCTACTACCACTAAAAACAAGATTTTATTTGACTTCACATCCTTAAAATTCGTCTACAGAAATTGCAAATTGCATAAACATTCGCAGTCTGATAATCAGTTTCTATGCATAATGTACAGAATATCTCAGCTTTTTTTTTATATTATTAGTAGACAGTGGATGTTTATGCAAAATAAAAATTTCTATCTAAATTGCAACAAACTACTGGCAAGAAATTTATTTTCTTTGGTAATGTGTTTAATAGGTTGAAAATAGTATAACATAATAGTATTTTTAAATTCTTCTAAAGTTTCTACTATTTTAAATTACACCTATTCATTTTTGGCATAAATGCATAAAATTCGCTGTCTAATTATTAGCAATTAAAATCCACCAATAGTAATACGTCCGCCATCATTTTGTACACGCGTCGCTATTGGTGAATTCTTAAGAAAGATTTTTAATTATTAATTTCATAACTGAAAAACGAAGACAATACAATTCCTGTTTTACCCACAACTTTCCGTTTCTTTTTGTCATGAAAAATTATTGAATCGTTTTAAATGCTGCATTCCATGACCGTGTTCAGTGCATAAAAGGTTGAAAATACTCAGACTCCACTTTTTCGATTTTGTCAATGCGTGTGTTTGGTCATCCTCTCTGGTCTTACAGTTTATAGAAGTTACATTTAATACTTATACGTACGATCGCGTCGTTTATCCGCTCGTTACTTTTCGATCAGATTTTTGCAAATATCCGTGGCACTAAACCGTTAAACATTCCGATATAATACAATAAAACTGATAATACTCGGTGTATTGGAATAGCTCATTGTTAGCGTTCCGATCGTTCATATTCTTCGCATTCAGCAGAGCGAATTGTTGCTGTTTACTGAACACGTGTTCACTGTTAAATGTTTTGTTGCAAACGTATTTATTTTATATAAATATGGGGAAAGGACGAAAGAATGCGCCGAAAAAGAGTTTCGCAGCGAAACGTCGAGAAAAACAGAAGGTATGAATCAGTTTCTGATAAAAGAAACACCGGCTTCTAGTTTGAGGTTATGTTATATGTACATACAAAGTATTTGTATTTAAACTTATTCTTCTTGCAATCTTTTTACGCTATCAAACAATAAAATCATAATATAAGAAGTATGAAAATTTGGAAATCGAGAAAGCATTTGTACACTTTTGATTGACACAGTCTCACAAATGTCTATTTAGTAGGGTGTACCTTGCTGAAAATTTTTGTGCGAGATTTTTTGGGTAAAAAAAATAAAAGATAAAGTTAATCGAATAAGAGGAAGACGTGGCATATTGACGTGAAAGTTACGATAGATATGAAATTTTATATGAATGAGAATATACAGGGTGGTCCACCAGATATTACTACCTCGATTTTCGTCATTATTATTATTCGCAGCGAAGAATGTTTATCTAAGGTTGAATGGTTTCGAGAGATGCATACTTTGGTGTTGTGAGTTTTTTTGTAGGTGGACATGTAGAAGAGATATAAAGGTGATCAGTATTTTTTTAAATGGGATCATATGTTTTTTCCCGCACCAATCGATGAAGCTACATATTCTCTACAAAAAAGTATTAACCTATTAATATCGAAAAACCATTAGTTAAGGAGATATTTCATTTTTAGTGTTGCTACGAAATCATAGCTCTCTTGATAATATTACGAATTCAAATACCTTATGGTCATTTTTATATGATTTGTCATTGCATATTCGACAAACAATGTGGCTCCAACAGGATGGTTGTCCTGCACATTATGAAAGAATAACAAGAAATGCATTCAATCAAATATTTCCGAATCGTCAGATAGGACGAGATGGTCCCATTCATTTTCCGGCAAGATCATCTGATTTAACACCCCTCGACTTTTTCTTATGGGGTTACTTGAAAAATAAAGTATGAACTGAGGTTCCGACTACAATTTCTGATGTGAAAGATCATATCATCACTGAATGCAATAACATACCACCAGTTTTATTACATAATGTAAAACAATCATTACTTTCTCGATTCAGAAGATGCCGCGATGTAAACGGTCGCCAGATTGAACCTTTTTTGTGAATAAAATCGTTACAACATTATTAAGAGAGTTGTGATCAATGTAAATTGATCTCTCTAAATAAGAATATTTTTAAAGAATATATAGCATTTTTTCATCCATCTGTATTGGGATTGGCGAATTAGAATTATTACTCTAATTGAAAAAGGACTTCTTAGCGAAAAGGTGGCAGACAGAAATTACACAGGCCAATTAATGTGAAATAATCTTAATTCGTGCCAAGTAAACTTGTACTTGAACGCATGTAAGAAATTATGATATTTTTGGATTCTCAATTTATTATACTTTTAATATTGTTGTTCTATAACGTATGATCGGAAATTGTTAATAATACAAAAATATTGTGAGAAAGCTAGTATACAAATACTTTTTAAAGTCACTGCTAAGCATATTCTAATTTTATCAGTTTCAAATATATGTAATTATTAGACTGCGGATGTTTATGCAATTTTCAAGCTGTGTAGACAAATTTTAAGAAAGTGGAACCAAATAAAATCCTATTTTCATTGGTAATAGTAAATTCTGTCGAATTTGATACTCCAGCATTTTTTGAAAATTTTTATAAGCCATAAATGCATAAAGATCCGCAGTCTAGTAATTATACAATATAAATGTATTATATGTGGATAAGAATACATAAAATTGTTATAATTTGTATAGAAAAAAGACCTATGGGATCACACACCTCATCGCAACTATGCAGACATTATTAGAGAAAATGCAGACTTCGAAAGTTATTATAAAACTCAAGGAATCGTACCAGAAGACCAATGGGAATCGTTTATGGCCACAATGAAAAAAAATCTTCCAGCAGCTTTTCGAATTACTGGATCAAAAGTAGAAGCTAAAAGATTACTTGAGACTATCAAAGGAGATTTCTTCAAAGAAATCCTAAACGCGAGTTTAGAAAGTGACTCTGAAAACAATGAAGATGGAAAGGAGATATTACACTGTCTGCCATTTTATCCTGATAATTTAGCTTGGCAGTTACAATTAACTAGGAAAGATATTAGGAGATCTGAAGCCTATTTTAAACTACATAACTTTCTAGTTGTTGAAACTAATTGTGGGAGTATCAGTCGACAAGAGGTGGTCAGCATGGTACCACCATTGGTATTAGATGTAAAACCATCACACAAGGTATGTTAATCTACTAAATTTCATATTTTTAAGAATGAATTAATTGTATTGAAATTACTCGTTACTTATTCATTTATTTAAAAAATGTTTTACTCAAAATATACCATATCTAAATGGGCTTATAGGATGGCTACAGGATTTCTGATATTATTGAGTTCGAACATAAGTTCGAGTAGCATTTTTAAATTGAAACTCAAAGATAAAATTTATACATAGATTTGTTCAATAATATAATTTCCATTCTCTTCTATTACTTTCTGCCATTTTTTAGGATTCTAGGCGACTTATCATGTTATACAATTAACTTATGAATAAATATCTTAATTTTATCTTTGAATTTTGATTTAAAAAAGCTACGAACTTTCGTAATTCTTATAATTATCATATCATGAATAACAAAATGCAGAGTCCCCATTTTAAAAAATTGCCTTGAATTTGACATCTTCCTCACTAAAAATTATTTATACCACCTAATGCTCCTCTATAAATCATACAAGCTTTATAAGAACGTCTTTTTAATAACTGCAATCTCTTGTGACATCGTTACACAACTTTTAAGGAATTAGAGTTAATTAGAATTCCGTTTTCTATAGTAATTTTAATGGCATTCTCCTGCATAGGTACGAGAGAACTAAGAACTGTTTCAGATTCGATTGAAGTATCAACTTGATTGTTTTTCAGATATTTTTACGAGCTACAAATGCATAAAAATCTACAATTTACTTATCAGATTTTTTTTTATAGGGCAATGTGTAAGGCATTCTTTGATAAAATGAATAAGTAATAAGTTACTTCAGAAACAAACTCCTACTAACTCGGTTTTAGATCTATTCGCTTTTAATTAACACAAGTTCTCATAGAAATGAAAATTATAATTATTTTATACAGGTTTTAGATATGTGTGCTGCACCTGGATCGAAGACAGCTCAACTTATAGAAATGGTGCATCCCGATGAGGGAAATGGACTTCCAGGTAGATGGAAGTTTTTCATTTATATCAGGCGTTAGACAAAAATCTATTTTTAGATTTTCTTTCCGTAAGTTAATTTTCTCATAACGCTTTACAGAGGGTTTTGTAATAGCCAACGATTTGGATAATAATCGTTGTTACATGCTTGTGCATCAAGCAAAAAGGCTCAATAGTCCAGTTATCTTAATTACAAATCACGATGCTTCTATGCTACCTGACTTAATGTTTACACAACCGGATGGTACACAAGAAGAATTAAAGTTAGTGAAATTTCTGGTGAAAACCATGTAGCATTTACGAAATTAAATAATTAGACAGCAGATCTTTATGCATTTATGAAGAAATTGATTGGGCGAAATATAAAACAGTAAAAGATTTTAAAAATTCAATGATGTTGTAATCTTGTTTTTAATGTAACAAAGTCGTTAAGGGATGAAATCAATTTTTATGTTATTCCTGCTTCCCACAATCAATGCAAAACATTTTTATTTTGCATGAAGATCCGCAGTCTATAAATAATGTATGTTTACCTACTTACTTGTAATATGCTTGTTATTACAGGTTTGATAGAATACTCGCTGACGTACCCTGCAGTGGAGATGGTACAATGAGAAAAAATCCAGATATCTGGGGTAAATGGAGTCCAGCGAATGGTAACAACCTTCATGGGTAAATATCATTTATTATTAGGGATGTGCGAGAACACGAAATTGTTCTCGTACACCTCTATTTACAGCAATCCCGCGATCTAAGCGCTACGGAGCTTCCCGATCTAAGCCTGTTCGTCTACCCCTTTCACTGGGGGCAGCAATCCGATACCGGGTCGGGTATATCGGTGTGAACCACTACTAATCCAATTACAAAACTTCCTCGTTTTTCATCATTTTTTTATGGGACTTCAACCAACATATTCGGAGCATTTCTCTAATGAAAATGATACCAAATATGATATAATTCCGACGATATTTACTTGTGTAATGAATAGACTGCAGATCTTTGCATTTATAGGGAAATTGAGTAGATGAAATTCAAAATTGTTGGAAAATTATAAAAATTGAAGATGTCAATGTATGATTTCTCCTCTATTAAAATCATTAAGGGAAGAAATAACATTCAGTTTGATTTCTATTTCTTGCAATCGATGCAGACAATTTTTATTTTGCATAAAGATCCTTACGCTGTCCTTCTTTGCGTCCAAAACTTTCATAGTTCATTACTAGACAGCGGATCTTCATGCAAAATAAAAATTTTCTACCTGAATTATAACAAACTGGGGTGAAATAGAAATTTATTTCCTTTATATAATAGCATTTTTAAATTTTTCTAATGTTTTTACTGTTTTAAATTACACCTACTCAGCTTGGTCATAACTGCATAAAATCCGCAGTCTATTCATTTACACAAGTAAATATCATCGGAATTATATCATATTATATCAATTTATCATTTTCATTAGAAAAATGCCACGAATATGTTAGTCAAAGTCCCATAAAAAAAATAATGAAAAATGAAGAAGTTTTCTTATTGGTTTAGTTATGTTTACAATCCTCGGTAGCCAAGGCCTCTCGAGCTTCGCTGTCATTTTCAAAATTAGTGAATTTTGAGCGCGGATATCTCGGAAACTATGCGAGATAGCGAAAACTGAATGAAATCAATCTTGTGGCATATTTTGTCAGCTTTAATTTTGTATAGAATGGTCTTATCGCTAGGACGCATAGTTTCCGAGATATAAGCGAAAAACCGAAAAGAGGGACCTTCTACGCCCCCCCCCCCCCCTGCGCCCCGCTCACCTTCTAGGAGTGGGGACTTTTAGTATGTTTACCTCCTAACTAGTCCGAACAAAGTCCAAAAGTCAAAAATTGTGTTCCTTCCATTTCCCTCCACACCCCCCTTTTAAGCATTCATTGACTGGACTAGCAGTCGACGCGACAACAAAAAAGTTGTATCCCTTCACGATCTCTGTCACAGTACAGAACCGAGAATCGGCTTAGATCGCGGGATTACTGTATTACTAAACGATACACAATTCAACTGGTAACATAACTTATTGCTGTGGGTTTACAGAATTCAGTATAGGATAGCAAAGAGAGGTTTAGAGCTATTGGCAGTTGGTGGTAGAATGGTATATTCTACTTGCTCATTAAATCCAGTTGAAAATGAAGCTGTTCTTCACAGGCTTCTTCTCGAAACTGGAGATTCCGTGCATATAGTTGACGGCAGGCATTTGGTTCCTGGATTAATATGTGATCCAGGTACGTTATATTATAACTAGACAGCGGATCTTTATGCAAAATAAAATTTTCTACTTGAATTGCAACAAACCGGAGTGCACTAGAAATTTATTTTCTTTCTTAATGTGTTTAATTGATTGAAAATAATGTAATAGTACTTTAGAATTCTTCTAATGTTTTTAATGTTTTATATTACATCTACTCAGTTTTGTCATAAATGTATAAAATCCGCTGTCTAATTATAACGTGTACCATAAACGTTGAATAAATCGCACGATTTTACTAACTTGTCCATTAATAGGCGTGTCACATTGGCTACCAGCCTCGAAAGATTTACAGTATTACAAATCGTGGGAAGATGTACCGGAACAATGGCAAACACAAGTTCGACCAAAAATGTTCCCGCCGAAAGCAGAGGATGCGGACAAATTTCATCTGGAACGATGGTAAATCAAAATATTCAAAGTGTTCACGATTGTTGCTACTTTCGCTTTTAAAATTACATAGTATGAGGATATTACCACATCACCAAGACACCGGCGGTTTCTTCGTGGCCGTTTTAGAGAAAGTGAAGACGTTACCTTGGGAATCGTCTGACAATAATTCTGATGATAATGAAGCCACTGAAGAATTAAGTCTGGAGGAAGAGGCAGAAAAGGATAAAGATAACAACCTAGCCCCAGGGAAAAGACCATTAAGTGATGATCAGAAGTCACGAGGCCCGAGGAGGAAGCGTAAAAGAGCTAAAGGATTTAGGGAGGATCCGTTCGTTTTCTTCAAAGATGATCAGGATGATGTGTGGTTATCAGTTAAGTAAGTAGGAAATATTATACCGGGTTCAACATGTGTTTGGACCTTCGACTTTCAATATGTATTTTGTATAGAGTTGTGTGCGCTGAATATAAATTGGTAAACTGTAGTTTTCAATTTGATTTGAAGGGAAAATTATGCATTAGTACACTCGTAATAAGTAGACTGCGGATCTTTATTTCGTATAGAGTTGTGTGCGCTGAATATAAATTGGTAAACTGTAGTTTTCAATTTGATTTGAAGGGAAAATTATGCATTAGTACACTCGTAATAAGTAGACTGCGGATCTTTATGCATTTATAGCAAACTTGAGTAGATGAAATTCAAAATTGTGTTGGAAAATTTAAGAAACAGATGTCAATACATAATTTCTCCTGCATTAAAATCATTAAAGGAAGAAATAACATTCAATTTAGTTTCTATTTCTTGCAATCGATTTAACGACATAATTTATTTATTCATTCCGTTAACGAATTGGTTGATATTTTTCAGGAAATTCTATGATATATCCGACGAACTGGATCCTAAAAGTTTGTTAGTACGAAATCTAGGTCGTAGGAAAAAAAACATTTATTATACATCACCTGAGATTCGCAACGTCGTTCTTTCCAATGAAAATCAGATAAAATTGATAAATACTGGAGTGAAATCATTCACACGTTGCGACAGTAGGACCGGGAACAGAAACAACTATTTCCCATACAGGCTTGCGTGGGAGGGCCTACAAACTTTTATCAATTATATTGGCGATAGTAGGAGGGTGCGAATAAATAAAGAAGATTTGATAACACTGTTGCAAAACAATAATCCTACGGCAGCACCCGAGATTGTGAAACTTCATCCAGATATACAAGAACGTTTGAAGCATCTTGGTAATCATCTTAATGTTCCCAAAATATATACAGTGATTTCCACTAATATTCGGACATTCTTAAAAGACGACAACTTTTTTAATATTCGATCATACGATTTGAACTTTTCTGAGAAGTTAGGATAATTGGCTTGCTACACAACGTCAATAGATTTTTGAAAAAATTGCAAGTTGTCGGAATTGGAGAGAAAATTCTAAAAGTTGTGTTTTGCAACTTTCTTGTGTGGGCTTATATGGAAAATTTAGAAAACACGTTTCGTAGATCTGTATCAATTAAACATATTCTGAAAATTTCATCAAAATCGGTCAATGTACGTTGCAATGAGCTATAACCGTTTAAAGATGGTAGAAATTGCAATTTTTCACGATTTTCGGCCTCTAACTGCAATAAATCTAAGGATCCTTACATCTTTAAACATCCGTTCTTGTTATAATTGACACAGATCTACAAAATGTTTTTTAAATTTTATATAGGCCCACATTAAAAAATTGTAAAATGCAACTTTTAGTATTTTTTATAAAATTCCGACTAATTGCAATTTTTGAAAAAATATCTCTTCACCTCATGTATATAGTAAACCAATTGCTCTAACTTCTTAAAAAAGTTAAAATCGTATAGTCCAATATTTAAAAAGTTATCATTTTTTGAGAGCGTCCGAATATTAATGGGAGTCACTGTATTTTATCGCAAAATTTGATTGTGACAATTCGTTTCTTGTTAATGTAGAAACTGGAAGTTGTATTCTAATTTATGAAGAAGAGGGGTCTGATGATCCGAATCCGTTGAAATTAAATATAGTTGGATGGAGAGGTACTATGTCCCTCAGGGCTTATGTTCCTTTAATTGATGCAATACATTATTTACGTTTGTTGGGAGCTGATTGTTCAATGTTCGGTATGTATTTATGAAATATGTGCTACTCTACATATGATAATTACTTTATTCGAAAATATTTGCCTTAGAAAAGAACAAATTCAAGCAACGTCAGTCGGAGGAAATAGAGAACACTAAACCAGAAGATACGATTAAAGAAGAAGTTATGGATGACACGAACGATGGTGACAATAGCGTTGCCGAAAAGGAGAACAACTCAGAATTCGGTATGTATTTATGGAATATACATATATGTACTACTATTCTACTCGTGATATTTTCTATATTTGAAAATTTTCGTTTCAGAAAAAAACAACACCGAAAATTCTGATAAACTCGAAACTACTGTGAAATTGGAAGAAACTGATGAATCAGAAGTTACTATCAAATCGGAATTCCCATTAAATTAGGTAATATTGAAACAGGTGTTACTGATTAAATAATAGAGAAAATAATATTTCTGAAAAGAAGGACGATTTGAAAATACTAAACGAATCGCAAGAATAACACGCAATTTTGTAATATAAATTGCTGTTTCTTTAATGTCATTATAAATATCAGTAGCATGTCTTAAGAGTAAAAAATTTTTATTTTATTTAAAGTTGTGTAAGATGGTGATCCAGTCGTTGAAGTCCAAGAAGAGTATCAAGACGGGTCATATTTTAATATGGCGCGATTAAACATACTACAATGAGTAATGGAAATAAAATACTTCTACAGGACAAGAAAGTTGCAATGATCTTATGGGAAAAAATGCCGTGTTTACTATCCATTTTCTATGAAATAATTTATGAAATTACATATATATCATTCTGAGTTATTTGAGCGCGACGAATACCCTTTTCTTTCTTTCATCATTTTCGGCCACTAGGATACTATTTGACTGATTGATTATAGTACAAATATTATTATAAACATGGCCGGATGCTGAGGAATCATTCATTCAAAAAACGGCGGTCGCCATAACGTTCAATAATATGTTTGTAAACTGTATGGAACTCCTTTTCTCTACCATATGTTAAATTCGAAAAAGATGAGTACTTGTTACATCTCGTTGATATTTGCCTAGGACTGGTCACACGAGCATTATCTTTTTATGTTCATAATTGACGAACATCTACACATGTTATTTTAATCATGTACATACAGATTAAATCTAAAATAAAACGAAAATTTACGAATCTTCTTTCAATCATTTCTCCACAATGTCTACAAGACTGTTTATGATATTAAAAAATAGTGCAAGTGGAAATTAAATGGTTTTCAATGACACAACGGAAGCGGCTTTCTCGTAGGGCACATACGAAAAGCAATTGAATGCCTCGACATCCTTAGACTTCTTTTCTGCGGGTAATTGAAAAACAAAATTCATTCTCCAACGATTTGAAGGAAAGATTCCTGAAATACAGTGACTTCCACGTTGGTGGGAGAATATTAATTCGGACACTCTTAAAAAGACGATAACTTTCTGAATATTGGACCATACGATTTGAACTATTTTGAGAAGTTAGAATAATTGGTTTGCTACACAACGTGACCAAAATTTTTGGAAAATATTGCAAGTTGTCGGAATCGCAGAGAAAATACTAAAAGTTGTATTTTGCGACATTTTTATATGGGCTTATATGGAAAATTTAGAAAACACATTTTGTAGATCTGTATCAGTATAAATTAACACTAAACCTACCGACCATAAAAAAAAAATATCTCTTCACATCATGTAGTGAATTAATTGATCTAACTTCCCAAAAAAGTTTAAATCGTATAGTCGAATATTAAAAAAGTTATCGGTTTTTTAAGAGCGTCCGAATATTAATGGAAGTCACTGTATGAAAAACTACAAGAAAACTAGGTGTCACATGTCACTTTGACATTTGAATTAAAATATTTCCTGAATTAATGTTTTTTTTACTATAAACGGCTTAATAGCGTTTTGTTAAGACTAACAAGTTCCACCAACTAATGCACTAAAATATTTATAATTGACCTTCATACGTATGCACCAATAAAAAAAGCTATGTGTAAGCGAAGACTCATTGTTCCGTGTAAATAAATTCGTAAGCAGTCAAGGAGACTGATTTAATCATACTGTTCACATAAAAACACTTGTGTGACCACAGTCCCAGATTGCAAAGTATATGTTAGACTTTCTTGCTTCGTTTTCAATTTAGTCGATAACAAGACTCCTAATATTCTAGAGGCTAGAAGATTTCAACTTACGATTAGAAATTTTGTTTTAACACAGAGATATTATCTACTAATGAAGGACGGGTTTTTCTATTAAATCGAAAACAAATACTGGTACAAATATGAAAAATCGCTGGACAGCTCGTAACACACAGATAAACTATAAAAGGAACAAAAAGTAAAAAGTTCTCTAAAAATTTTTATACTCCGAGGTCTTCGAAAATTGACGATTAATGTTAGTAATTTCTACTGGTTGGTGACGTCATCTTCCCGCCAAGATTTTGAGAATTGGATGGAGACTTCGAACCTGTGGATAAAGTAATCTATGAATAATGCATCTATAAATATGGGGTGCAAAAATAGGTGCCTAGACGTCAACAATTTTTAGTAATAAATAACTTTTCATTGTAATAAATAGACTGCGGATCTTTATGCATTTATGGCTTCTAAACATTTTCAAAAGATGCTGAAATATAAAATTCCACAGAATTTAATACGATTTTTATTTATTTCAGGTCTACAAAGGCTAGTACCACTGAATATAAGATTTTATTCGTTCCCATTTTCTTAAAATTTGCCTACAAATGCATAAATATCCGCAGTCTAGTAATGAATAAGGTATACTGTGAATCGAAAAAGTACTTGAACATTAAATGTTCCATTCTCGGGAAATTGTCAATATTTAAACTGTGATAAATTCGTTAAAAAAAAATAGTACGATAATAAATTTGGATTAATTTTGAAGCTTGAATTTGTGCATTTCAACAAAATTTGTAGACTGCGGATCTTTATGTAAAATAAAAAATGTTCGCATTGATTTCAGGACAGGAGCCAAATAAAAATTGTATTCTTCTTTTAATTTTGTCCTATTAAGCTGAAACTAATACATTGATATCTTTAAATATTTTTAACGTGTCCACTGCTCTAAATTGTACGTGCCCATTTTTGTCATAAATGCATAAAATCCGCAGTCTAGAAATTATAGTTAAAATATTGGCAAATACACGAGAATCGGAAATTTAGAGCTCAAATACTTTTTTGATCCACCGTAGATGACATGGTACGAATGGTATTGTGCGACGAACATAAAGTTTCCAACACTTACAGCTTTTTACTAATCTGTTCCGTGGGTTATTTGTACAAGGATGATCACCCATGAGATGCTCTCTCCATTTATTTTGATTCACGAGAATCGAGCAGAGTGGACAACGGTCGTAGCCCTCGATGGGTTCTGTAATGTGTACATAAGTTACAAATAATTGTTTGCATATTTTAATATTATGTACTGTAATAAGAAAGACGATTCTATAGAATCGTCTTAGCTTAGCTATAGATATAAAATTATTTCTGTAATTATACTACGCTGTGCATATGGATCTTTTAAAAATATTTATACCAATTACTAACATATTTTCTGTGTAAAATTGTGTCTATGCTTATTGTACACTTAAATAAGAAAACTTAAGGATTTTAAATTATTAGCCATCTTGGTATTCAGTGATTGGTCTTCTTTTTAGAGAATGTCCTACAAGATGTCTTCCATATTAAACTGCAGATTTGATACAAAATGAACATTTTTGATAAAAAACAGAGATTAAATGAAAATATATTTCTTCTCGTAGTCATTTTAATAAGATACACACAATATACCAATACTTCAAAGTTCTTCTAATGCGTTTACGGTATAATCCAATAATCATATTTAGAAATCATTCGTTTTCTTAATTTTGCTCAGCTAGAGCCATGTCGATCAACGAACATAATTTATGGTACGTACTTGTACACTTATTACTTTTCCTATGCTCGTCGAAAGAGTTCTCGTGAATTGCCAGCTTGCACGTTTCGCACTTCACATAATTGCTTCGCATATCACATTCGTCTGAAACGAACAATACAAATGTCGAACGAGGAGGAAGCATTCGCTTAAACAATTTAAAGCGACCAAGTACTTACTCAACAAGTGAAGATTCAAGTACGAAATTTCAACCACCTGCTTACACGATTCGCATTTCGTCAGCATGGGACAGCTTCTCCAATAATGAATATTCAACCCTTCCTCTGAATACCCCTGCCCCTTTGAAAGGCAAAATATGCACATCCTATGAAGAAGACACATGCATAAAGAATTATATGAAATCATTGAAATTTTCATAATAACATGCAATTACAAGTCGCTCACTTGTCTCCCTTATGATCTGTACTATTTTCGGACGGAGATGTTATACTCGTTGAGCTTCCGGTACTGACGACGGGACTCGTTCTCGAGGGAGATTTCGTCAAGTTCGCTACATTGTTCTCCGTTGTCTTCGTTCGCGTCGGTGTCGTTGTTTTGTGGCACGCTTCCACTTCCTTTTTCCTCTGTTGACAATACGTAAATATGAATGTCACGAATGTCTACGCCCGGACTGAATTAAAGGAGGGCAACTCGTGTAACACGCTGGGGATAGGACGATTTTTAAGAGTTACTTTTCATATATAGGGTATTTCACCTAAATAACTCGATTTCTGAAAATAGAAAAAAA
The DNA here is from genome assembly GCA_028455795.1 of Lasioglossum marginatum. Classification (NCBI taxonomy): domain Eukaryota; kingdom Metazoa; phylum Arthropoda; class Insecta; order Hymenoptera; family Halictidae; genus Lasioglossum; species Lasioglossum marginatum. Next base: position 1,427,744 of record CM052268.1, read on the forward strand.
TGTTTCTGACTTAATCTAAAGGGTTTCAAAAGATGAATCAGACGAAACAATCGTTTCTTATAAATCGTAATTTTTGAATGGTTTTTTCGAGGTCACTCGTGTTTTTTTTCGCATATACACATACTTTTTGTTGTTGTATGTTGTAGCAAACATTATATTGTGTATTCGTCCATGTTTAATAGCGCGATTTTAAAATGACCGTCCCAGATAGCACAGAGACATCTCAAAGACAGCTGTAAGACGCCTGCCACAAGTCATTCGGACGTCTTTAAGATGTCTTAAAGATGTTTTTTTGGTACGTAAGACGTTCAGACCTAAAAACGACGTAAAACAGACGTCTATGAGATGTCGGGTGCTATCTGGGGTGGACTCTAAAATTTTCTAATTAATACAGAACTTACTTTTAACAGAAATTTGACCATTAAAAAATTATCATTTATCATTTATCATTTATCATTGATTCATCTTTAGCTACCATTTAGATTACGTCAGAATTAAGCATTTATTGTATCTTCAGAGGCAGGGGAGATATTTGGTGGTCTGTTTTAAACGAAACACCCTGTATATTTTCACAGCACAGAGTTTCTGCAACACTTTCTGGACTGCGGATTTTTATGCAAAACAAAAATTGTGTGCATCAATTTTAAGAAACGGGACAAATGAAAGATTCTTTTTTCCTTTAATAATTCTAGTAAGTTGAAAATAATGCATTGATGTTCTTAAATTCTCTTAACTTTTATACTACTTTAAATTGTGCCTACCTATTTTTGTCATAAATGCATAAAATCCACAGTCTATTAATTATTACACACCTTGTAAAGTAAAAAAATGTTTGTAGTTAAAACAATGAGGTGTACTCATCAGAAACTATAGTACTGCAACTACAATATCCAGTTTCTATTATTTTAAAAATTAGGACACAGGTTCCATAAAATGTCGATAATTGTGATCATCTGATCTCTAATTGAGCTGAATTAAAATTGTTCTTTTCTTTATCATTTTAGACTTGAATATAAAATACCCGTGTCTTTCGCGTCGTAAATCAATGCAGTACTTTGAACTACTGCAAAATTGTCGTCATACATATTCAAATGGCAAATAGGCTCATTTTGTTTGACAGAACGATCCGACGAGCGGTCACGCAACGTGCTCTCTAACATACTTGCGTGACATCCAACCGTAAAATCGGCAGTGCTTCGATAATATAAGGTACTTCGATCTGAAACTTGGAGAACAGTTCACAGATGTAGTATTAGTTGCACGAGAAGAAAGTTAGCAGTAGTTAGAGTCACACTAATTCTTTTGCCAATATTGTAAAGCGCTCAACTTTACACACGCATAACTTTTGAACTAGTGAATTCCTAACATTAAAACTTGGATTTTTGGCATTTTCTCGTTAAAATCTACGGGATTATCTAAAAAAAAGTCGAAAATTTGTGGTCCCGTAAGGTGAAGTTCACCCGTTCTCGATCTTTAGAAGAAATGATATCGAAAAAATACTTCTGACCTGAGCACTGGAGGGTTAATAACACCGAATGCTATCGATTTACGCAAGGAACCCGGTTGTTTATATTAGCCAGCCAGACGTCTGGCGCAACACCTTTTTTTGTGCCACGCACAGCAGGGAACCGTCAACACGCTCAAGCTAGAAAGACCGATAGTCTCGAAAAGAAATATTGGAAAATTGAAGAAATTTGGAAAATACTGGATACAAAACCAGAGTAGTAAGGTTCTGTCCGATGACTTGTTCTGGCGAATATAAAGAGACCTTTACTCAACCGGTCACAAGAGTTGCCGCCCCCCTCAAAGATCTACCTGAAGATCGATGAGATCGAACTCGTGGAAAAGTTGACGGTACAGCAAGTTTCTTCTTGTGATGTCATCGTCCGGAGGCAACTGCTTGCGGACCAGTCTAGGATTGACTTTGTATACTAGCACCAGGATCCTCTCCGAAACTTTCCTGACCGCTTCCGCCGGGTGATGCAATCCCGAGGAACCCAGCTCCGACAAGGTTCGACACGTGAGTCCACTGCAACAATTACAATATCTTATCAGAGTAATTGCGTTTTACGGCTGGGGGCTTAATGAGATGAATGGACCTCTGAAAATGACTCTCACAAGGACGTCTTGTTGAAAATCATTCACAGAGGCTGCGTAATGACAATGAGGTAGTAGGGGATGATCTACAGAACTACAGTATGTCCATTTTAAGTCAACTCGCTGAAATTTCTCAACAAATATTTATACTAAAGTTAATCGGTATAGAGGGGACATAATGTGGTATAAATAGTTTCTGTTTGTCAAAGAAATAGTGGAGGAGAGTTCAAGGCCAAGTTTAAATTGGAGCGCTATAGTTTTTTTATTCATAATACGAGAAGAATTCAACGATCAATATTTTAGAAGTATATGTTCGTAAAGAAAAAAAATTATATATACAGGGTGGAAATTATAAAGCGTTACAGTCGAAAATCTCCGAAAATATTGATTATACGCAAAAATGTTGAGATGAAAATTGTTCAATACCGAGGGGGACATCATGTGGTGGAACTTCTATTTTTCCCGGTGGACATACCAAGGTGAGATGAAGGTCAACTTTCTTTTTTTAAATGGAATGATATGTTTCTTTATCCACCATCAAATAGTGCGTTTCAAGACGAATTCAACGACCTATGATTCAAGGTCATTCAAGGTCAAACTTGTAGTGAAGTTTTTGGTGTGACAGTCCTCGTTTTGGTGCGACAGTCCTCGTTTTGGTGTGAAAGTTCGAAGGCACGAAGTAAAGTACCCTGCAAGTTTAACCTTGAATGACCTTGAGTCATAGGTCGTTGAATCCGTCTTGAAACGCACTATTTGATGGTGGATAAAAAAACATATCATTCCATTTAAAAAAAGAAAGTTCACCTTCATCTCACCTTGGTGTGTCCACCGGGAAAAATAAAAGTTCCACTACATGATGTCCCCCTCGGTATTGAACAACTTTCATCTGAAACATTTTTGCGTATAATCAATATTTTCGGAGATTTTCGACTGTAACGCTTTATAATTTCCATTCTCTATATATACTTTTTCATACCAAACAACTACGGAAATATAATTTTAATAGAGTGAAGCCTTGATCTAAGAAAACGGAAACCGCAGGATAACGAAAAACGAATATCCCTTCCACTGCGGAGCATACTCTGCGAGGGGCCGAGCAGAATAATCGGTGTGAACCAGTTCTAATCCAATTAGAAAACTTCTTTATTTTTCATTATTTTTTTATGGGACTTTCACCAACTTATTTGTGGCATTTTTCTAATTAAAACGACACTAAACACGTTAATTGACGCCATGCAGTGCGCACACAAAGAAATAGTAGAACCACAGGATCTAAGAAACGGCACGGACCCGACAGTTTTTCTCAGATCAAGACTTTACTGGATATATATTCAGTGCTACTCGATATTTTCCAGAGTCGAGTTAAAATAGACAATTGGTATAATTTGTTTTTTGAAAGAAGAGACATGCAGCGTCAGTGATGGTAACTGTCTTTCTCACTCTATTTTCGTAAGGTGTGAACAACGATCGTCAATGGAATGCAGGTCTCTTCATTTTAAAAAACAGACCATAGTAGTTAATGTAAAATCCATCAGCAGAGATTATGTTCTTCAGGGTCACCTTTGTTTGTCTGTAGATATCCCATGGTTGAGAATCAATTGCTCCACCATTTCCAGCCTGCTGAGAGCCAGCCGTTGGTGTGTACTACTGCTGACCGGCCTCGTTAAATGCACCGGTATTAAATGCAATTCCCTAACGCACTTGCAGTCTGCCATGCTCAGTATCGTGTGCACAGCCATGTTGTGGATCCTCGGAGTAGTGTCGCCTGATTTAGTTAACAGTTCCGGAAGAAGACGTTCCACGCTTCTTGCGATTTCGTTTGACGATACCCTGAAAAGAGGTTGATGTGAAAGAGGCTGATACATCAACATGTTTATACAAATCCGCTTCAGTGACGTATTTCAATATGTAAAATACATTTATAAGAAATTGTTTGTTTGATTAACACGTTGAGTACCACACTAATGCCTTTAACAATCACACAAGGTCAAAACAATTTGTTTAATAATCACCTGTCTGTCGCGAACTCCGAAAAGAAAATCCTAATTAATTGCGCTGCCAGACTGTACACGCTGTAGACTTTGTCTCTGAGAGCTCTGTGCAGCAGCAAAATTGTAGCTCTGGCCGTTTTGTTCGCAGAATGCTTCGATACTTCCGAATCGAAAGTCTTCAGCTCCTCCTTCAGCTGCATCAAACCTTCTTCCTTGTCCGTGAATTGTTTCGAGTAGAATTTCTCCACCTAAACGATGAACCTGTTAGTCGTCATTGTCGAGGAAACGGTGGAAAAACCGTTTTGAAACTTGCATCACCATTTCCATTCCGAAGACAGCTATGGGTAACGCGGCCTGCTTCTTTTCCCTGTCGTTCAGCTTCGAGATCACCTTTGTCTCCGTGTTCTCCATGTGACATTCCCTCGTGAACTCGTTCGTGTGCGAGCTGAAACACGATCGTAATTAAAGGGTCAGTGCATTGTGGGTGAAGATGATATTTACGTAATTTAGATAACAATCTAATTTAATTTAATAACCGTTGCGGATACCACCGCTCTCGCTCTCCGAACCTCTGGTAGGAGGGGCGGAGGTTATGTGGGGCTCCCCGGTCGGGGCATCAATGCTTGTGGTCGTTGCAAATTATTATTAGTAATTTTTGCTGTACTAGAGGACACCTCATGATTTTTTAAAATATATAACCAAAATATAATATTAATTTAATTTAATTATTACGGAAATGTTGATTATTTTTCACTTTATTTTGGTTCCTAATATTGTTAATTTATGAATAACATAAAACAAAAGAAGTAAAGTATATTATATTTTTCCAATTTATTTAAGAGAAACTTCAGGTGTCCAGTTCGAGAGGACCCCTACTATTTCATTAATTCTTTTCACTGTTTGTCTTTTGGAGTTAATCGATTTAGCAAATGAGTAGCTCAAATATTGTAAAAATTGAAGATGCATTACTGTCTCAAAGCAGGAATCGTCCTCTCCTCATAAGCCTCGTAACTAGATCGAAGCGCCGGTCCTGCCGACTTTGTTTTCCGTCTGAGAGATCCCTTGTTGCAATTGTTCTGTCTTTCGACGACTCCATTCGTTGGACTATCGGTAACTTCTGTAAAATTAGAAAAAGTATTTAATTCTCACATGCTCTTCAAAAATAGTTGCATAAAAGAGACCAGGATAATAATTCACCTATTTTTGTTTACTACTTTAAAGCGACAAATTATGTTTCATTTATACCGTCACATTTTACTTAAAATATTTTATAAAAAATGAAGGTTTTTAATTCATTCTGTTGCGGACTATAACTACATTCATACTGATTAATAAATAATTTTATTTTCTCATGTCAGATCAGTAAAAAGACCGAGATCGTGTTAACCGTGGACTCGTTTTTCGAAACATACTGTATAAAAACTACTTTTAAAAAATCGTACATAGACTTCAAATACCAATAAAAATGTGTGTGAAAAATCCCAATGCAAAAGGTTCAATAGTTTTTCTGAAAAAAATTCCGAAAGCCAGAATCATCCCTTAAAGAATCACCTCTTGCAACATAAACAGAAAAAAATGTATAACTCATGTAATTTTTATTATTTTTACTTTAGAAAAATCGAACATATACTTCAAATACCAATAAATATGTGTGCAAAATCCTAATGCAGAAGGTTTAATAGTTTTTCTTGAATAAATTCCGAGAACCATAATCATCCCTTAAAGAAGCACATCTCGCAACATGGACAGAAAAAAATGTACATCTCATGCAATTTTGATTATTTTTACTATAGAGAAATCTAACATATACTTCAAATACCAATAAATATGTGTGCAAAATCCCAATGCAAAAGGTTTAATAGTTTTTCTGAAAAAAATTCCCGAAGTCATCCCCTGAAGAAGCACATCTCGCAACATAGACAGAAAGAGAGCAATCAGTTTACAGTATGTAAAAATAGTAAATGGGTGAATTTTCATTCTGAGGAACGTATGAGGATTAATGTGTGAATACAGAGGGAATTAATAATCAGTAGAAGTGGTACCAGGGCTGTTCGGCTTTTGATGCAGAGGTGAAACAGGTGGTTGATGAGCGGGACCAGTTGGCGATATAGCTCCATCGCGATTGGGTGGTATTACTAATCTCGGCGGAGACGTAATGTCCTCGGGGGCTGTAGTAGTGTTTGTAGTATCCACCGAAACCGGCTCTTTACCCTCTATCGAAGATTGGTTGTTTTTCTCCAGGGGCTGTTTACATACAATGGGAAACATACGAGTAAAATCGAAATAAAATTCGAAGACAATAGACGCTTTCGGTACACTTTGTAGAATTAACCCTTAGCACTCGAGTGGTGACTCTGAGAGAGGGAGAGAGAGAGATACCACTAAAAATTGCTGTACCATTATCTAAAATATTGTTTACACTATTAAATATGTTGGTATCTAATCAATTGCTAAACATTTAAGTATTGTACAAGTTATTACATCAATTTCATACCCATGAAATTAGAAAAATCATAGGGAATGGAAATATTCTAGGTCGGAAGAAATGTATAATTTTCGAGTTAAAATAGCTCCGAGTGCAAAGGGTTAACCTTTAGAAAGCGGATGTATCTAACAACTGTACAATTAGGCCGAGTTCAATTACACCCTTATTCATTAATCTCTTTTAAAACTATTTTTGAAGTTTTCGAAAAATTGTTTTGAAAAATTGATTACGATTGCGAGCGATATACTGGATGTCTCGCTTAAGTGTGACCCCCAGAATATCTCCTTTAATTTTGACAAAGTTAACAATTTTTTACATGTAATTTGAATGGTCTCGGTACTACGCGATACGACAATATATGTAGTTATATATGTAGTAGAAAATATATGTAGTTATTTAAAAAAAAAACCGATCGATGACCTTGAAAACTACGAAAAAACAACCCCTGCGGGTTACTGACTACTTGATACCATTCAAATTACTCATAAAAAGAATGACTGCAGCTTTAACTAGATTACTCAAATTGATGTTTTTGAAACACTGGACAAAATGAATCCAGTCTCCTCTTTTGAAGGGATAAATGGTTCTATGTTCTATCCAAGTATAAATGTACTTACGCCATGAACTTCTAGTAAGTCTTGCACCTCCAAACTTTGGTATACTTGTTGTCTATATTGTTGCGCTTGTGCTTTCTTCGCTTTGGCCTTATCGTAATCCTCTAACGCGATCGCATACTTTTTCTCCAATTCGTACTTCCCAAGGCGTTCCCCGGCTTTCCTCAGATTTTCCATGGCTACCTTCAGCTTCGAAGCGTATTCGAACCTTTCCTCTAAAAGTTAAATTTTATTCATTTATCTTAATTCTCTGGGGTACGAGTTGGATAAATGGAATTAACGAAGAAAATTGTTGGTTATTTTTCTTTTTAATTGCTCCGCATGTCGCGTTGATTTATCAAGCACAAAACTGCATAGAACGAAAGTAGGTCATTTGTTTAATGGAAGGAAAAATAAAAATGGTAAAAGTGAAAATTATACAGAACTGGCATTTTCTGTGGTAGCTGTAAATAACAGAAGTCGAGGCAAAATTATTTTTCATTCAGAGTTTTAAGAAATTGCAAGTAAAATAATATTGTTCATGTTTTTCTGAAGTTTCTACTATTTTATATTTTTACATAACTGTATAAAATATACAGTCTGCCAATCTGAATGGATAAATAATTACCCAGATAGCACCCGACGTCTCGTAGACGTCTGTTTTACGTCGTCTTTAGGTCTGAACGTCTTACGTCTGAACGTCAAAAAGACGTTTTTGAGACGTCTTATTTCAGACGTAAAAACGACGTCTCGAAATAGACGTCTTCGGAGATTTCGTCTAAAAAGACGTCTAAAAGACGCCTAAACTACGTCTAAAAGACGTCTGAGGACGTTTCTAAGACGTACCGTTTTGTAAATACAACACATTCAGTAGACTTTCGGGAGCCGTTCAGACTAGGGCTGTTACTTTCATCCGAAGGTCGAAGATTTCGAAGCTTCGAAGTTTCGAATTTCGAACCTCCGAAGACTTCGAAGCTTCGAAGGGTCGAAGGATCAAAACACAGCCGTTGCCAAAATATCGCGACTTTACTGTATCTATTATTTTTTTAAAGACGTACCTTCGACCGCCTGTAGTTTCTTCGCCTCCATCTGCCGGATGATTTTCGCTACCTCGCGATCGACGTACATTTCGAAGGCTAGATCGTCGTAGGGAGATGTGTAGTGAGGATTGTATGGCGCGTCCCCTTGACCCGTTAGCTCCTGGCCGTAAGGTTCGCCGAGGATGTTGATAGCGATAAGACCGACCTGCAATTTCCGCGGATAGGTAAGCCGTTTCTCTTCCAGTTCCTACGAAATTCATTCTCTACCTGCTGATAAACATTGTGCGCGTTGCTGTGCGGTTTGTGTAGTCTCAACTTCAAGGAGACTGCTTCCGTTTCCGGAAGCGCGACGCTCTTCAGTTCCCTGCTTTTGTACATGGTTGAAGCGTTATCGGACAACGTAATGTAACCCAAATAACTGAACTCCGTCGTAACCGAGGCGTTCTCCTCCACCGATGTCCATATTTCCAGCTTCTCCGCTGCAATCATTTTACCAACGATTAAACCTAACATTTTAAAAATTAATTTCGACACAATTTTGATACAATTTAAACCTGTAAAAATTAATTTCTACGGTGATAAGTAGACAGCGAATTTCATACATTTATGACTAGACAGCGGATTTCATGGCAAAAATCAGTAGGTGAAACTTAAAACAGTAAAAACATTTTAGAAATGTAAAAACACGGAGACGGTATTTTCAATCAATTAACACTATTTACACAAGAAATAAATCTTTACTCAGCTTCGTTTCCATGCAAATGATGTATAAACATTTTATTTTGCATAAAGATCCGCTGTCTATTTATGACAAAAATGAGTAAGTGTGATTTAAAACATTAAAAGCATTAGAAGAATTTAAACATATTGTTATATTATTTTCAATCTATTAAACATATCAAGAAAGAAAAAATATATAAAAAAACCTTTTAAAAACCACGCTTATATTAAAATGCACTAAAAAGGAGAAAATAATTTTTATAGTTACTAATGTCTACAAAAATCATTTTCTCCTTTTTAGTGCATTTTAATATAAGCGTGGTGTTTAAAAGGTTTTTTTTATATATTTATTTTCTACATTTTAGTCTTTATATATCTTGTAATCGATCTTAATTACCACTTTAACCAAGATCTTTTGTAAAAGAGAAAATATTGTGTCATGATTAGATAATTTATTATCCCGTTTTTATAGCCAAAATAAATAAATATCCTATTAAATTTGATGTAAGAAAGGAGATGCAAGACTTGTACGACATGATCTACTGAATTACTAGTGATCTATTATACAAAAGAATGAGGGGATGACTCCGACAGACGACGTCTCTTGATGGAGTCCGGAATGGGACTGAGCTCCTTCGGTGCGAAGTGGGTAAGTGGAGTGGGGATGAGTCGGAGTGGGAACGCGTAGTGAAATAGGGAGCGCTGGCGCGCGGAGTGGGGATCGCTGAACGCGATGACTTACTACCGTGCGTCGTGCGGCGAGATGTGACGGTTAATATTTAAATATCTTTTTTCTCCAAAACACAGTTCTTTAAAAAATTTCTTTTTAATATTGCATTGTCATCCAGTTCTGAGCTATGTTTAAAGTTTCAAGTCTCTAGTTCATCGGGAAGTGGTTTAAAATTCGATTACAAGATTTGACGCATACAACAACAACAACAACTCAGCAAGCTAATATAAGCGTGGTAAAATAAGCGTGGTAATAATTTTCTATTTCACTCCAATTTGTTGCAATTCAGGTGGACAACTATTTTGCACAGAGATCAGCTGTCTTGTGATAAGTGTGCTTGCTTATGGTCTGTGCAATGTACAGTACACATCCGTATAACCGTCCCCCTCTACGACGCTATTCCCCACGCTTCTGCCACGTGACCAGTCACGTGACGTGTTTCGTCTATGTCATGCACGTGTTACAATGTCACGTAACTAATCCGGTACTAGCAGAGAGAGGGTAATTTTTCCCCTCTATTCGAGTCAATTCCCCTCATCCGACGACCCTGTATACAGAGTGTACCAACTAAAGTGTTGCAAGCTGGTTTTTTTTCAGAATCTAATGAAGATATTGACTTCATTTTTGTTTTGCCACACACCATTCGATAGGACTCCCAAAGAAAACCCTTTCTTTGGGAAGAAAGAGTAGTTGAGCACGGTTTAATGAATTATGCTCTATTTCTTCTATTAGAATCAACCAAAAATTCTGAAATAATTCACTGTCATGTGTGCCATTAGGTAGAATGTTCATGAATTATTTCGTAATTTTTCGTTCTGTACAGAAGAAATAATTCATTAAACTGTACTCACTCTGTAACTACCCTTGTCACAGAGGGTTTTATTTGCGAACCCTATCGAATGGAGTGATCAAAAATCAATTTCGGGTGGAGGCACTTTTCACCATTTTATCCGGCTATACCCTTTCACAAAATTGAAGCAATTTAGTTAATGAAAGCAAAACTGGAGAGTTGAAATTGATCATGGTAAGAACTCTTTTAAACCTTCTGTGTTCTACAAACTTTATACAAATTCTGTTTATGCATTCATTCATGTATTCAGTTTATTAAAAAATAATGACTAAATTAAGCCAAAGAATAGGGGCATATGATCGACCAGGCAGTCAAAGAGTTATACTTTCTGTGGGAAATAATAAAAGGTAAATTTTAGGGAAGAAAGGACGAATCAAGGAGAGAAAATGAAAATTGCCTTGGGAAATCGGAGTGAGGGAGTTAATTCGATTTTCATTCGTAACTAAATCACTTTTCAGGGGACATCGAGAGTTCTGAAACCTTGAGATTCTGCGAAACAAAATTTCAAACGTGAAGAGCATTATTCGATTCAAAAAAATAAGTCGAAAATGTCAATGTTATTATTAGTATTATTTTTATCTAACAAAATCGAAATTGTATATGTTTTGCAATTGCATTTTATTGAGAACGAAATTTTATTCTAGTTCTTTATTTATTACCATATTTTTTATTCCTCCGACGATAAATTTTTCAATTAAATTATCTTGTAAACGAAATTTCATTCGCCGTTTGTTTATCTATTAACGCATCTCATTATTGTTTTGATAAATTTTTGAATTAAATTTTCGCGAAACGAACTTTAATTCGACCTTTCTATTTATTAACATAACATTTCGTGTTGATAAATGTTTCTCGAGAACGAAATTTTATTCTACATTTTATTCGATACAGAATAACGTTTTATCATTCGTGCCTTTTGTATTCACAAAGAAGCTATTCAAGCGCACGTGTGCACGTCAAATTTTTAACCTTTAAAGGCTATCATGTGTGCAACTTCACTCCACATAAAATACATTTTAAGAATCACAAAAATCATAACAAATACTAACACTTTAAATATCAGAATGATCAGATTATCAAGTGTGGTAATATTATCATAAAATACACCAGTACTTAGGTCCTTTGCCAAGAACATAACAGGGGATGATAATGATGATAGCTTCTAAGATTGGGATTTAATTTTCTTAAAACGAGACTTCAAAGGAAAAATCTGGTTCTATGTTTCTTATTTTTATGTATCAAATCATCGCGTTCCCTATTGTTTTATCATTTTTATCACATTTAAACTTTGTTGTAACTTTATTGAAAACCATAACAAATAGTAATATTAATTTTTTGAGTGTGTAAATAATCACATCATCATTGGCGATAATGTTATCATAAAATCTATCAATTCTCAGATGGTGACGAAATTTTGATTTTCCTGGATATGGAGCTTCAAACAAAAAATTCAATTTTCACTATACGTAAAATTTAATTTAGAAGTATTAAAAACCGTAATAAATAGTAACACTAATTTTTGAATACTTAAATACCGAAATTATCAATAGTAATAATATTATCATATGCTTCTTATCATTTTTAATCAAATTATCACATAATTTTCCCTACATGTAAAATTTAATGTATTAGAACCTATAACAAATAGTAGCATAGCATTAATTTTTTGAATACTTAAATAACCAGATTATCAGCAGTAATAATATTATCATAAATAACAATTATAATAAATAATTCTTTTATGTAATCATGTGATGACAATGATAACCTTTGGGGGTAAAACTTAATTTTCTCAAAAGCGAAGCCAAATGATAAAATCTAATTTTCTTCTTAGTTAATTTTCATCTTAGTTGTTTCATAATTACCAGCACACTCTTAACTTCCAGCGAACAGGAGGCAATTAAAAATGATATACCAGTATTTTTAAACAATGATGACTCACGGATAAGGTATTGGTGAGCTAACACTTGTATCCTAGTCAACTTCGTCGGCCCATGTAGTCGCAGAATGAGTTCTTGAGGATATGCACATCTTCTTGAACTCTGCCAGCCCCTTACCGTCGGTCCATGAACGTTCAGTTCCAGCGAGGAATGTCTGTCCTCTTCGCCTATGATTATTTAAAAATTAAAAATACGTAGTACAAACGTGCGATAAACGTAAGTCACTTCCGAAATTACATAGTGGTTTAGGGGGTATTCGTTACGGACTTCGAATTAAAATTTCAAGCGCTACTCCGATTTAAAACTGTCCACGTCACGCTATCCGGCAGGATTACATCGTTCTCCTTCACGGGCAAAAATGGAGATGCCGATGTAATCGATAATGTTTTAAATTATACTACGTGAACGGTCAGCGCGGAACGCCGTCACATTAGGCCCACAACGGTTCGCTGCACGCTTCGCGATCATAACAATTGAAGACACCGCGTTGCTTCCGCGGTTATTTTTACTTTCGAAATGTCAAACTCGATGATTTAATCGGCCCAAGTACAAACCGCTCGCGGCCCCGTTCGGCGGCGGAAGGCGATCCCCTGATCTGCACGGAAACGTGGTGAAGCACGTGTCGTTTCGTCGCTGTTAATCCGAGCATGGTTCTACTAAAAGGAAAAAAAAGAACAATTTTCAAAATCGATTACTTCCGGGGGGAGGGGAAAAATCAATGCTCCCGGTGCCGAGAACGTTTGCTACGCGGCTTTAAGCGACTGGACGTCGTTCGAACGATCATCATCCACGCTTTCTTTGTTCCACCGAGAAGCACCCTTCGGCATGTTCAGGTGTGCGAGAGGAGGAATATTTTCGCGCACGGTTATCGTCGAGGTTATCGGCGGTCGAACGGATATCACAATCACAATCTGATGTCTCCTTACTGGTGGCGTACACGACGTGGAATCCGATTTTTCTCGGCATGTTAAGCTGGTGGTTTTCTGGCGACGAGACAGGCGAGGTCCGGCGAACAGTCGGATATAAAGGAAATAAATAAAGTTACGGCAGGAGAAGGGGGGGAGAACGAGGAAAACGTCAAAATCTAAAAGGCACAGCCATCTGAAAGCTCGATAAGGGAGAGCTTGCAAGATTCACCCCGGCGCGCAGGCAACGCCACTTGCACGTCTGGCCGCGGCGAAGCTTGCGACAGAACTGGCCGACTGCTCCCCGTTCTCGCGAGCGGAAACTCTGATCTCCCGAGACTCCCAAGCATTTTCGATTGTCACCAGTGCCACCCTCTCGTGTTTTCGACTCCTTTTGGAATCCGAGCGAGTCGAATGACCAACTCGAACGCCACATTTGCCACCCTTTCCTTCTCGATCGCCTAACTTTTTGCAATAGGTCTGACCAAAATGATGAAACATCTCCCGCGATTTTTAATGTGCTCAATTTCGGACAAAAAACCGTGTCATTCGTTTGCCCGTAATTGAACTCCGTTGAGGTTATTCGGGTTTTATTATTTTTATTTTATTATGCATTATTATTAAAAATTGGAATTAATTGGTGCAGGGGTCTCCGCTAGATCTTGACTTTTCGTACGTGGCACATTGTGGCACCGTCTTGCATTCTGCCCAAGTCGAAATATAGACTGTAATTTCGTAATGGATCAATAAACGGAGGCTGCGTGACGTCAGAGGGTGCGGCGAGGGTGGAATTGCTCGCGAGAATCGTTATATGTGTTTCGCGTCGTCCATTCACGACCACGTGCGCACGGGCACGTGCTCCTTCATTTTTAAGTCGAGTGGCTCGATTTATGTCAATTTGTACGCTCAATGGGCCCGTGTGTGCTCTTTTCCACGTAACTAAATCGTCACAGAATGTAAAAATCACATATGTTTATTTTATAAAAGCATCCACTGATGTACAATTGTTTACTCTATATACGCTCTAATTTATATATTTTGTTTGTAATATAGGGAATGTTGTCCAGGAATTATCCAGTTCCAGTACAGATTATGTAGTAGCGAAAAGATATAGAAGACCTTTCGCAAATTGGAAGATTTCTGATCCGCCCAGCTTCGATTCACCATAAACACGATCTACAAAAGAGATTGGTACTTCTCCTATGGTGTAATTATATTGCCTAGCCCTGACTATCATTTCCATCTGGAATACGTATCCCTTGGACACACAGGATTGGATTAATTTCTCTAATACTTCTTTCTTATATAGCCTGCAAGAATGATTAAGTATTACCCTGTAAAGATTACGGATAGTAGTTGTTTAAGGTTTTACCTAAAGCTTCCCGTGAGGTCACTGACACCCGGTCTCAGAAGGATTTGTGTTAAGAAATTTGCCCCTCTACTTATCATCTTTCTTTTGAAGTCCCATCCATAAACGCCTCCACCGTGAGCATACCTTGTGCCGCAAACCACATCCAGATCAAGATACCTCTGCTGCTCTATCATTTTAGGAATGAATTTCGGCTGAAGAAGATAACATATAAACATATAAACTAGGCATGGGCAGCAAGCGCTCCTAAGTAAAAAGGACAAGCGAGGAAGAAGACAATTTAAATCATGGTTTTCCAACTTTTTCTGACTCGCAATGCTCTTTATAAAGCTTCTTTGTTTAGCATCCACTTTGAATAAGCTATCTCTGTTATTAAAACTTTAAAAGTTAAATTGAAATTAAAGCAAATAAAATATCAATAACTCTAAATCTCTTCAGAAGACTATGTTCTAAATCTTGCAAGAAAGTTAGTAGAAGATCAGCTTTGTTATTACTCTAATTAGGTGCTTTAATTTTGACAGAGCAAGGGAAATGTTCGATCGAAAAATCTGCGCCCACGCCTGATCTAGATTATTTGTTTACAAAGGAAAATATGTACATGATGAGACAGATCGGCATCCATGATGACAATGAAATTTCCTGTAGCATGTTTAATTCCATGCATATAAGCTGTACCCAGTCCAAGCTTTTTCTCCCTCGGTCTCAGTACTATTTTATCTTCGCCGTATACATTTTGCAGCTGTTTAGCCATGTCCAACGTTCCATCAGGAGAACCATCGTCGATTACGATTATCTCATAATCAAGTTCGCTAGAATGTTGCATATGTTCGCTAGACTGATTAATATTTCATACTTCAGATATTTTCAATCCTTTATTCTCATCCGTCAGGAGTTATTTTATCTGTAATTGAGGTTATGTTGGTATGGTAGTTACCTCTCGTCCATGTATTTGATGATAAGCCAAATGATTATTGGTAAATTTTCAATCTCGTTGTACGTCGGGAGTAAAATCGAGTATTTGTCATTTTTCGCTAACTCTTTTATCTCTTTTTTTGTCTGTTCTTTTTCTACCATCTTGACAGTTTTCGGCGCACGGATGGCTCCTTCCTTATCAAGTGTCGCACTCAGTCGCACTGTCGAATCCACTCTGGCTCTGGCATAGACTTGATTCAGTACAGATATTGCATCTCATGGGCTTTTCTGGCTAGGCCACGGGAGACCCTGAGAGCCCCTGTACCATTTCCGTGTCGCGCATCATGTTACCGATAGATTTAGGCATATTTAAATAAATAATTATTTAAATACAAATTTAAATAACACGAGAGTTATTTGCTATTTGGATATTCAAATAGAAAGCAAAACTAATTATTTATTATTTGAGCAAGTCTAAATAAATTATTTAAAATAATAAACTTAATTTTTATTTACAAATACGATTTCAACTGACTAGTCAATTTCAAATAAGAAATAATCGACAATCTCACCGAGCTAATAGCTGCAAAGATTAAACAATTCTTTATGATTTCGAACTTCTTTTTTAAACGATTGTATTGATATGTTTGTATGATTGTATTTCATGGTTAAAAAATTTTATCGAGCCAATATTGTTCGAGCTGACGATAGGATTCTATTGTTTTTTCCATGTGCTCTCGTGGTCCTTTTAAATCAAAGTAAATCTTATATTTAAATCAAATAACCTATTAAAGCAAAGTACCGTATCCTCTACCTTTAATTCCAGTTCTCAAACGTTTAAAAATTCCTACAGGAATAGATTCTAAGATCTAGAAATTTCTCCTAAATTCGTGCGAATTTTGTCAAAGTTGCAGGTTGCGTTTTTTCGATTGTTTGACTCGTCCTAATATTTTTTTCTAATTAATTGTCCGTACCTTTTAAAATCTGGCTTCCTCGGACACACACCCTTTATGTTGCAGCGTCATGTAGTTCGCTAGCCGACCGTTCCATTTCGGTAGAGTTCGCTATCGTACCAGAGCGTTTTCTACAGAGTCGGTAATGCAGAACCGTAGACAGAAAAATCCATTGCATGCAATGTCTTTACTAATTTTGTTTATGCTCTGGAGAATGGTCAGTAAAACAGTGTACTTCCGGTGACATGTCTAGTTGGCGGGTCGAGACGCCATCATGAAATAGAGGTTCAAATTTCGTATACGATTTATCATCAGTTATCAGTTATTAGAAATATTTACCGGGTTTTAGCAAAACTTTAAGCTAAAGTTGCTCTGTATATAATTATACACATAAAATAGTTACTGCTCTTCGGTCATTGCAGCGAAAAAGATTAAAACAGTTAAGAAGATAAACATCCATTATTCTGCTGTTTAGAAAGAGGTCTTTTTCAAAATAAATGAATCGTATATTAAAATACTTTAACAGATCTTTAATATTTCTAATGTTAAATAACAATTTGATTTGTTTGAAAAAACAAGGGTATGTAGAATTTCATTAAAATAAATTTCAGTAAAATAAAACTTTCACTGTGGCTTTAGTATTTGTGTTCTGAGAATGAGTTTCCATTAAATAAAAATCAGTATACAGATAATATTTATTTAAATAATTCTAACTCATTAGCGAACGGTAGTTAATGCTTTGCGGACGAGTATCGCTATATCAGCACCACTTAGACTCGCATATCTATCCCTTAAAGTTGTAAACAAACAAATTAGTTATTCAAATGAAAAAGAACAGTACATATGTGTGTTTTTTCGGTATTTAAGCCTTTGACAAATGACGTAGTTCTCTAAGGAATATATTTTTAATGTTTTAGAAAATCCTCGTTAGGAAAGGGTTAATTTTCTTTTAAAAGTCAATATAGTCGACAGGCAATTTATTAGTTTTTTAATCAACTTTTCAATAGCAATTTACAGTTTTCGACGTTAATTGTGTGGGAAGTTATTTCAAGTATAATTTAATATTTTCTTTTGGTGCTATTATTGACAGAAAACTAATAAATTTATGTAGGACAGTTATTAATAAACTTATTGCGAAGTTTTCAGCAGGTAAAGAGTTAAGGCTTCAAAATTAAAAATTTGTATATAAATGTCTATTTTGAAACTATACATTGAGGTAATAATAGGTTCGTACGATGATAGCGATTAGTTTGTATTTTTAAAAATAACAAGACCACACTTATCGAGATTATTCTATTTAATCTAAATATTGAATAACTGTCCACAAAAACACTTTTAGAATCTGAATAATTGCAAAATAAAAAGGCGAGCATTTATCGAGGCATTGCGCATTTCTTTTTACATAATACGTCTGAATAAATAAATATTGAATAACTGTCCACAAACACACTTTGTAATCTCGATAATTGCAAAATAAAAAATGTGGAATTCGCTATTTTGAAATATTTGGAAGTTTTAGCATAAAAAAAGGAAAGGCATCTCTATTTTGGTTTTTGTGTTTCACAATGAATGCAGAAAATGTTTATTTCCTATATAGATCCGTATTAATTACTAAGCATCCTGCACCAATATACCGTGTGTAGTACAGTAGCCTAATATGGGACCCATTTAAGAAAAAAAAATCATAACTTTCGAGTAAGAACACTTTTATTAAAAATTACGTATTAATATTCTTTTGAAAGGATGAAACGCGGGAATGTTTTCGGAAAAGGTGAAAATGGAGTGATTATGGTTATTTATGTTGATGATATTGTACTAACTTCCAGAAATTTAAATAAATTGAACAAGCTGAAGAATTTACTGAAATCAGGATAATTAAATAATTGCAATAGTTATTATTTAATAATTTTAATTATTTTGAATTGTAAGGACCCGATGTAATATCACCTGACAATATTATTTTATTGCCGATTCATAACCCATAGTACGTTCTCTAATTGCTTTAATTGCCAATATTATTTAATTTTTATCTCGTTGTTTCCATTTTTTAACGACACTCGCCTATAACAAAATTGGGTAATACGAGACTGATCGCCCAACAAGAACTTCGGGAGATTCCATATTTGGAAAAAATAACGGATGATAACTATTAAATAGCTACAAGGTTATGTTTTCATTATTTAATGTTAAAGAACTCGGAGATCTTAAATTAATTGCATGCACTATACAACAGTATTTATAAAAATGATTACACACTTACCAGTTCGACGAACACTTAAAAAGTTGCATAGTACTATTGCGTCTACCAAACTGTGTAACAAATTTTTTTATATGCATTTCTAAAAAAAAAACTAGAAAATAAACTAAAAAACGCATTTAATAAAATGTTTACACAGTTTGCAACGGCGCTGAAGTGTTTATTTATCGTCTGCTCCAAAACATACAGCGTTTGACGTGCGTTTGCAGCGTTTTGCTGATCCAGACGAGTGTAATAAACTATTTAGTAAATCTATTGGATTGTTCGGAAAGCCATTTCGTTTTCTTAAGAGAAAATGCAAGCCAATTTTTTACCATTTAGAATAAGTTTTATGGCATTTTGTTCTATAGTCTTGCGATTTTTCAGGCAACTTAAAGATCCCATGCTGGTAGAATTTCTATTTTTTATTAGCAAAATATTGAGTTATACGACTTTTCACGACTTTATTTGAAATGAAATTTGCACCGCATAAAAAATGTTAAAAAAAGCGAAAAAAAATATTAATCGATGGTACATCCTCTCCTTAAACAGCGCACAACTTTTTCTTTCGTGCACTACATTTTTACCCTTGCGGTAATAAAAAAGCAAAAGGTGATGGAAATGCTTCGATTTTGCATATTTGATGTGATGTTAAAAACGTACTTGAAAGATTAGAAAGCACTACAAGGTAGGAAATTACGTCCGAAATGTCAGCTGTCAGGATATACCACGATTTTGCGATTTAAAACAAGGTTAGTAATAACAAATGGAAGCAATGCCATCTCTACACGAAAAACGAAATGACTTTCCGAACGATCCAATACTTTTAAGACATTCGATGATATGAAATTTAGGGGTTTTTGTGTACCTATTTAATGATTTCGGCCCATTGTGGGGGCAGAAGGGGTCGCGCGATACGGGAAGTGTTGAAGCGGTGGAAATGAAAAATCGGGCCGGGTCGGTATTTCCAATTTCAATTTCAAATACGACTTGTCGGGACCAATTGCAATTACGGGAGATGGTGCGAAAGCGCATGAGACGACGACGACGGTAGCGGCGGCGGCGGTCGCGTGCGAGAAAGGTCGACCAACCGAACCGGCGTCCCCACTACCGGGCGTCGCGACGCAAGAGCGTACCACGACGACCCCCCACCGCCGACCTCGAGATCCCGTGTGGAGCAGCCGCTGTCCCGAAGCAAAACGACGCTCCTCGCTGCACTCGTCGGTCGTCCACAGACCTAGAGTGTTCGTTCTGTTCTCTGAGCGGTGTGTGTTCTGGTCAGCGTGTGTTCTCTGCGATCTAATCGACGCGTTGTCGGTACGTAGATCGGTGGAAACGTCACCGTTCACACGTGTGAGTCACGCTCGGAGGGTGTATCAGCCCGCGAGGCACCGCGGTTTCCGCTTCCTAAGAACGCAATTAAAAATCCAAAAAAGAGAAAATATATTAAAATCATCCGATTCGCGAAATCTGTGGGTGTGTACGGTGTGGTACATGTGCTCCTGTGAATGCCTGTGATCATCGCGGGTGATCGTTCCTTTCGGAAGCCCCCGGCTTCCTTTGAATTGGATCGCAACAGCCCGTTGAACCAGAACGTCGATCTTTGAACCGGTACAGCTTCGGAGAGGTGCTTGAATCGTGTGTGTCTCTCCTCTGTCTAGGAGCTACAGAGAGAATCTTGAACGTCCGTTGAAGTCGTTCGATGCTGCTCTCCCCGAGATGATTTATCGCTTGCAGCTGGGGAAGATTCGTCTGCGATCGCGACTCTTTTTCTATGCGGTTCGAGATGATAGGAGGGAAAGAGAGGGATAGATACGTCGAATGCAAGGGTGGTGACCTTCTGCGGGAGAGCAGATGCGGGATGTCCTAGATTCGTCGATGGCACGTCGGTGTGCTCCGATGGCTGAAGTATCGGTGAATTAATTAAGGGAGCCTCGCGTGCCGTATAATCTTTCGATTTGCACCCAGTGATAGAGGTGTTTGGCCCGACCGGCGCAGGGCCCGTGGTATTTCTGGTCCAGGTAGCCGGGATATGTGGTATTTTATAGGGTCGGAGGCGGGTTTTCCGGATTTAGCGTAGGCTGCACGAGGAGCAGAGAATCGGGCAGGCAGGCAACCAGGCAGGCAGGCGGACTGGCTCGGGCAAATACCTACCAGCAAGCATGGCGTACGCTGCACGAGGGGTAGATTGGTCCGCTCCGCACCCTGCGATCAATAAACCCACCGAGAGGGAGCAGCTCCGTGACGAGCAGCACTACTCCGTGCTTTCTCTTCTCTTCTCTGCTCTTCTCTTCTTCCTCTCCTCTCCTTTTCTCCTCTCAGCCTGCTCCTCCACTCTCTTCTATCCGGTTCGTTGTCTTCTTCCTACCTGGCACCGGTGTGCCATCAGTGATTCAGCACGTGCACGATGTTTCCCCGGTGGTTTTGAAAAACTGCCGGCAACGTGTTCCTCGGGTTATCACGAACCGACGGACACCAAAAGGCTTCGACCTGTCTTTCAGTTCTCACGCGCTTCCTCCTACTAGCATCTTATTTCGTTTCTTTTTTTCGTTTTCGTCGTCTGCTCGCCGCTTTTAGGGGGTCTGATCACCATTCACTTTGTGCACGCATGGAGCCCTTGCATCCTCCCAGTCACTTTGCGCAGATTGCTGCACGGTTTTTGTTCCGGCTGCTCGCCCGTGACCGGGGATGGGTGAAATACTGTTTCGAATTGTGTGTATCCTGGTCTGATTCGGAACTTTGGAAAGAAAATGTCTTGCTGAATGCAAAAGATTTTTGAAGTTGCTTGGGGTGTACTTTATTGGGTTTTGCATTTGAAATATTTTAGATTCATTTTGCTCATAACATTACTTCAGGAATAATACAGTTACACTCCAGTCACAATACAGTCATACTTCAGTTACTTTTAAAAGTATATTACTCCGAATATAATTATAGTCGTTCTCAATTAATCTTTGAACATGAGTGGTACTTCTGTGTTTCATGCTATAAAGATGTCACGATTATTCATAATGTTAAGAATATTGCTGACAATGATAATAATTGTTCAGTTCTTTCATTAATATAAACAGCACTTTCCATATTTCACATTATGAAGGTGTCACAATTTTATTTATTTTATTTTTACTTTGGTTATAACGTTAGAAAATCTTGCTGAAAACAATTGCATTCCTTCAATACATACATTGGCACAGTGCTTTCCATATTTTACACTATAAAGATTTTTAGATGGAAATAGTTGATTCGCGAAATATTGATAATTTTATTGATAAAATTTAATACAATTAAAATTGATAAAATTTAATATGATTAAGATTGATAAAATTTTGAAAATTTAAGACTATGTAACAGAGTGCAAAGAATGCAAATTTTGAATAACTGTGTGATGTTCTTAGAAGCACGTGTAAAAATTTGTTAACGAATATGTAGAAACCCACACAATGATTCAGTAGACAATTTTTTAAAGATTATCACATAAAAATCATCATAACTTTTTGAAAGATTATCAGATAAAAATCATCATAACTTTTTGAAAGATTATCAGATAAAAATCATCATAACTTTCTGGAAGATCATCAGATAAAAATCATCATAACTTAAGAAACGCAAACTTGATTTTTAAAAGTCCTGATTTTAGCCAAGAAAATTTTTCTTCCTATTTAATATTCTATTTTATCAGAACCCTATCTTATCATTATCCTATATTATCATCTCATAAGTAATATGGAGGTCCTTCCACATCTTTGGAAGGTGAAATAGAGAATGTGTAATTAGAACCATTGTCTTTCTATTTATCGTTTCACAGGCTAAAAAACCAAGGGAGTCTTCATATTTCACCTTCCAAAGATATGAAACAAAATTCAAATTAAATGTTTATGCTGAGGACCAATCACTATGATCACCTGGGATATTTCCGTTATTTGTAATAATGATATACAGAAAACCTGCGTGGTGCAGGGGGGGATATTAAGATGCAATCATTTTTTATATGGATGGCGGCGTTTCGGAGATTTCAAGGCTACCTTGATTTCTTTAAATAGAATGGCGTACCTTTTGTATCGTGAATCGATAGCGTACCAAATATTATACTGATATTAGCGCATATTAATAATAATTTAGATATTACCTTTAGATTAACCAGATATTATTGAAATAATCTTCCATATGTATTCATCACTTTCAAATTGAGGGACACACACAAAAGGTGGAAATCTCTGAAACGCCTTCATCTATTTGTATTATTGTATATGTATACCAATTTTTCATATTCTTGCTAATAACGGAAATATTTAGGGTGGTAAAAAATGATTGGTCCAGCTTATACAGGGTGAGCCACTTAATTGTACCATCTTTTAGTTGTTACCTACTCGTTATATACAAAAAGGTTTTAAACAAAAGTTTACTCGACATCAAATGAGACATTCATCGACATATAAAGGTGACCTTGAGTTTTCGCATAGTAATCATGCAGTTTGAAAGAGTGTGGACATATTGTGTGAAATAGTGATAGTTACTGAGATTTTTTTCAGTATTTGTCTGAAAAGTTCGGTGAATAATCCCATATGGTAAAAACCGTAATATGTTCACCGAACTTTTCAGATACACCTTGTACTTCCATCAAATATTAACTAAAGAACACCTCGGTAATTATTACTTTTTCACACCACATACCTTAATACTTTTAAATGTTACGCATAATAAAATAAAACTCGAGATCGGCTTTATAAAAAAAAGTGAAATTTGACAAGACTAATTATAACATTGCGTGTACTGATCAGTGTCCAACAACTTTTGTTTGAAACATTTTTTAAAGCCACAAGTAGGTTACGACTAAAGTGAGACAGTTAAGTGCCTCACCCAGTATCGCATGTGTCAGTAACATGTACGATACAATTTTTCACGCGATTACATGTGGAATCACCTGATATGCTTCCAAACCTACCACAAAAAGTATGAAAGTGAAACGTCTTATACAAGTGATAAGATTAAATTCACTTAATCTTTGCACGGTTGCCATTATATGAATTCAGTTATTTCCTATGAAAGCGTTTTTATAATTTCAATAATTGAGCCGTTGTTTCTGAAAGTGTTGGTCTATTTATTAATTTTTTAAAATTATTTTTATATCTATATCTGACTAAAACTATCGTTAGCTCATTTTTTTACAAAAATGGACATATTACTTTCAAAAACTCGCTCAATTGTGAAATATAAAACCGGTCACCTGACTGTCATAGGTTTTATTATTCTTATATTTATATCTGACTAAAACTATCGTTAGCTCATTTTTTACAAAAATGGACATATGACTTTCAAAAACTGGTTCAATTGTGAAATAGAATTCCGGTCACCTGACCGTGGGAGGTTTAGTGTCCAACTTCGCCCATCCCAGTCTCTAAGCAGTCGGTCATATCGCTTACGCATCACACTTCCGTCACGCATTTTTGCCTCTCATCCGCATTTTCTCTCGTGCAAGGCGCGACGTAGACTCCGCTTGACTGCTGGCAGTAGAGCGTATTGGTCGTATGAAATTGTAGAAACACAGGGAACTGTTAAGTACGACCGATGATGTGTCGGCTTCTGTCATAAAGCTCGCGCTGTTTCTCGCATGCCGGTTTTTCACGTAAGCTCGAAAATGTCCGAGGTGACGATCGCAGTATCGAGCCAGGCCGCTCCGAATAAACTAGTCGGCCTTGAACCCTACAAAGGTCGTCCGATTCAAACATAGCGACTATGTATATGGAATAGGTGGGAACCCGGGTGCAATCCTCGGGAAATGATTCAGGACGTTACCGGCGCTCATTTGTTACTTTTCATCCTCCGGAAGAATTAGCGTGGCTGTTGCGATCAATTTTTCATGTGCGTCGCAAGATCTCGTCGTTCAGTTGTGTGCTTTTTCTGTGTGACGTCAGGTGAGAATCAGTGCGATCAAGGAAAACAGGATCAAGATGTGGCGTGATCCCCCAGGAGGAGGGTTTAAGATACCCACGTGTATCACGACCATGCTTCTATTGGCTCTACTGGCATTGACGACCGGTGAGTTGAAGAATTATAATGTATCGTTAAGTAGGAACGGTTCTTTCAGTTTACATATCAATTATTTTGATACCACAGTTTATTTTATTATGAAGAAATCAAATTTCGTTAGTGTACTCTTCTCAGTAGGATGCAAAAGAATACATAGTTTTTAAAACGTGCAATCGAACTTTAATGGAAGCGTTTTTATGTTACTAAAGAGATATGATTTTTTAAATAAATATGTCTTATATTGAGCAACTTTTTCCTAAAGTTAGCGTTAAAAACGGGCAGAATTTATGGGCCCTAATGAATATATAAAATGTCCTTCTGGATGTAAAAGGTTTTCACCATATGAATCGGTCCTAAACGTGTGAATCAAAAACATAAGTTTACATAATCATTTTCCACAAGAGCATTTCTACAATTTAAATTGTAGTGAAAATTATAATAATGAAGTAAAAATTAAAAATTAAAAGTAAAAATTAAAATAAAATTATAAATAGCCAAAATTATAGTAAGGAATCTAAAATTACCCTAATTGGTCGAGCAGTTCTAATGTTGGACGATTTAAGATAGCAGGCGAATACATTAATGTTCAGGGCGTAAAGTGAGTTATCGTATCATTATGATACTAAGTTAATCCAATTATGACTAATAAGGAATGAATTATGATAAACTTCCGTGTGTAGATAATACACTCGTTTTTCTAAATCACGTCGAATTTTTAGCTGAGATATGTCCATGAAAAATGGATTGCGAATTTTATGCATTTATGAAAAACAAATGAGCAAGTGAAAAAATACCTTTTTACCTATTATTACTAACTTTTTGAAATAACTTTATTTTCAATCGTGTGCACGTGCCATCTATAAGATTGTTTCATCTATTACATTATTAATAAGTAAAAATTAATGTTTACGTTCAGCTTGTAATGAATTTTTTGTGATTCCTTGTTAATTTTTCAGTTTTTTACTTGCTCCTAAAGGATTCAATTCCATTTTGACCCAGAGTTATAAACGTTGTATCTAAATTCTAGTTTTCCAACAAATTATTTGAATTATTAGCTATTTGTGTACAGCCCAATAAAAAGACTAAACTTCAACGAAGTAGTTTATATAGGATTTGAATGGATCTAGCTATGACTGCCACGAAATCGTCAAATGAACTTTGTCAGAATTTATACAATAATTTACACAGATCTACAAAACGTGCTTCTTGAAAATTTTGAAAAAATTCGCAGTCTAGATCTTCCGATCAGTTCCGATGTTATGTTTATTTGGCATTTTCCTCAACTCGGCATCCTCCCCCGGATTGCCTTAAGGGGGGAATTTCTTTTTTCTTGGTCAAAAATATCGATACTTCAAGATTTTTTATAAACAAAAATGTAACATTAATTAATTTGAAACTTTATATATGTGTTTGTTATACTTTCATCATGATACATAAATTTTTTCAGTTCAGTTCACTTAAAAATACAGTTTGAATTGCCAGTGGACGCTCCGCACAACTGCTTCATTAATGGTTGACATGATATCTGCCCTCCAGTTCATCTGAAATCAAAAATACTGATGAGGTTTTTTTTATACACATACATATAATTATCGTTTGACCTACAATGGATAAAAAAGAATTATTTTTCGAGAAATGGTAACCGTTTAAATTCAGATGTTCCATTTCTCGCAAAAAATTTGCAAGAAACTTGTGATAATTAAAAAAAAATATACAACCTATCGTCTTGCCTATAGATCAAACGATAAAAGGATTCTTTCTTAATATACAGCTAAAATTTCAAGTTGATCGATCCAATCCAACTTTTTTTAAATCGTCAACCAGCTACGAAAAAGTTGTTTCGAGAAAAACGCGTTTAAAGTTTGTAGTGCGGTTACTGAACAAATATCAGGTACTTACAAGTAATCAGCTATTCTAGGTCCGTATATTATTCCTCTTGCTCGTCGAATTGATTTTTTTCTAAGTTTGCTTGGCTGTTAGAAAACTACGACTCCAATAACATAAACGTTTTACAACAGTACCATGGATTCTGGAAGTATCGATCGCTCGATCACATGCCGCCAAATATATACCTCGCTTCAAAAGTCCATAAGTTTGAAAATTTTATGAATTTTAACTTAAAATTTTGCAGAGACATTCCTACAAAGTTAAACTACAAGATTCTGTAAAAAAACAAAAGATCGTTTTATTGACCAAAAAGAAAAAAGAAATTCTCCCCTTAATTGATGTACAAATTTAAAAATTCGCGTAGCGATCTGTAGTTTAATTGTAACGCGTTAATTGCTCGAAAAATGAAGCTCCAGGCGTGAAGCATGTTTATCCGCGAACAAATCTCCGCTTCTGTCCGCCAGAAAGAGGAAGTGGCCGCATGCTGCACGGAGCACGCTAACCATTCGTAAGCGTGCGTCGCGTCGCTGCGTTGTATCTTGCCTATCTAATCGTTTATGCATTGAGAACGTATGACGCGGTACAAGCTGTCGAGCCAGCAGCAGCTGACGCAGTAATTCATCTTTCCCTTAACAATCTTCCGGATGACACGTTTCTTATGCATTGTGTCCACGCTGAAGCGTAAATCGACTATCACTATCCCGGGCACAAAGTGTTCAATCAGAATCGTAAACGTGGCTGTTGAAACAATATTAACACTTTCACTGTCATGTCGATTATACATGGGTATCACAATCTCTTTATTAACCTCTTGCCCTACGATTTATTTTACGGTTCCAGTTACTAGAACTCTTTTTGTAGATCGTAATTTCCTAAAAAAGGAGAATATTGATATAAATTATAATAGCTGTATATTAACAAAACCAAATAGTTCGGTTTAAAGGAAATTATTAGCATACATTTTTATCAGAATCTGTTCACAATCTGTTCACAATCTGTTTCGAATCTGTTCCGAATCTGTTGCGGATCTGTTCCGAATCTGTCCAAAATTTGTCCAGAATCTGTTCAGAATCTTCATCACGAGTCAGACACGATATTGTAAGGGAAGGGATTAAGGGGATATGCAACGCTGTCAGATTAATAAAATGGAGTAAATCTGTTATTTTCTTTACATAGATACTGTAAAAAAAAGATCTCCTTAAGGAACATCAAGCAACATTTTAGCTTCATTTTCATATTTTTCTTATTCCATACAATTACAAAATGGTAGAGTTCTACAACATTATTGGTAGCTTTCACCCAGCGGTAAAAGTGACTGGACTATAAAAAATAAAAATTTTTTGTATCAACTTAAACAAAAATAGATTATCTTTAATGTAGCATACGATTTTTTAATAATTTTGTTAAAAGCAAAAATATCCTGTTCGCTGAAAAAAAAATTAACTTTAAACATTTATAAAAATTTAGTTTTATAAATATTTATGAAGATAATCTATTTTTGTTCGAGTTAATACAACAATGTTTTATTTTTTACAGTCCAGTCATTTTTACTATTGGGTGCAAGCTACCATGGGTTTGTAATTTTTATGTAGAAAATACATGGAAATAAAGCTAAAATGTTGCTTAATGTTCCCTAAAAATATCTTTTTATCTTTTACAGTACCTTTATATGCGAAAAACAAGGTTGGATTTACTCCACTTTACAGGGTTGCTATCCCTTTAATCCTTAAGTGAACTATTCGGGCCGACGTGGTTCCACACATTTTGTTAATAATTATTTAACGTGTAACTATCAATAATATAACTACTTGTGGATTTAGATGAAATTGTATTATCTCACTACGTTTTTAGTGGCAAATGTAGTATGAATAAGTATCAATGAAGATTTGGGTCAAGTGGTTAAGAGCCGCTTGTAAAAAATTGCTACGAAGAGTAGTTAAAGAGTGTCAATGAGATATGCCAAGCTTATGGTTCATCAATACTTCCCATTCGGGCGGGTTTAATTTCGTTTTCTTAATTTAGCACACGAAACAACTCAAAAACTGCTGAAAATCCAGCACATTTTTAGTCGTTGACCTTTTATTTAAATAATCTATTCTATCCATCTGTTCTATCAAAAACTATATTTCAAAAACAGTGAAAAGTTGACTTTCATTTTCCTTTAAGAAAACGAAATGAATTTTCGAACGACCTAACAGTATAAGTTCTGTCTTCTTTTTTAGAATGATAAGAGTTGTGGTTATTAATCCTTAAATGTTATCATAAGTGAAATGGTAGTTGATGCAAAAATTTTATATTAATGCTTTTAAACAATATCATGACTGATACACTCATTATTACTAACAATAACACTCATTCTTTATTTGAGCCGTCAATAGCGATAACATTATCATAAAACACATCACTTCTTTTACTTATTTTGTTGTAAACGTTATCAAGTTAACTGGATGTATTATTTCATGATAACCTTTTAACAGTTCATTCACTCCTCGACTTATAAAGTCTTATCATTCACTCCTCGACTTATAAAACTTGAATAGTTTTCTAATTCGACATATTTGTTTATAAATTCATGAGCAGAAGAAAATTTTTGAACTGAAATGCAAAATGAGAGAAGTGTCCTATTTAGGATCTTTTGTGTAATGAAGTAACTGTTGGATCTTTTGGATAGGATCAACTTAAAGATAACTCCTGCCTGTATGAATATTATTTTATTATAATAGTGTAAAATATTATAGTATATTTCTAAATACATTAAGATTAAAATACGAATATAAAAGAATGAGAAATTTGCTCGATCTTATAATATACCTATAAATAAACAAATTAAGAAATTTTCCATAGAATCACATTTATAACTTCAGATATTATAAAATAAAAAATGCAAAACGGGTCTAAAAACTATTTCGATATATTTAGCATTAATAGCTTCTGCTTTTACTTACAGCTAATTTACTTCTGCATATTTTCAATTCATTTGAATGTTTGTACCAAATTGCTCAATTTGAAGTAAATAATAAAGTAACATTCATAAACTGACAAAAATCTTTGTCTTTCATCTTGGCATTTTAATGTAAAATCGCTACGAACTTTTTCGTTCCAATCCAATATACAGAGTGTCTCAAAAGGTTGTACTTCCTTGAACGGGGTGGTTCCTGAGGTCGTTTGAAGTAACTTTTTCCTTTGCGAAAATTCTGTGCGCGGCTTTGTTAAGGAGTTATTAACGAAAAACACGGACCAATCAAAGCGCGGATACCGACTTAGCGACACGCCCCGCTGAACGTTGTCATTCACCGAACCGAGATCGGTCCCAAATAGCCATGCTCTGATTGGTCCATGTTTTTCGCTAATAACTCCTTAACAGAACTGCGTAGAAAATTTTCGTAAAGGAAAAAGTTTGTTCAAATCACCTCGGGGATCACCCCTTTCAAGGAAATACATTTTTGGGGCACTTTATACACTTGCTCGTAATTATGTTACTGTTATAAGAACATTCTTTTCGTAAACATACAAAATTAATTAATCAACTCTAAAAAACGACCACTCATGTGTGAACCTATAGTTGCTAATGATCCTTGTGAGGTTGATGCTACTTAAAAAAAAATTCTTTTCATGGTTACAATATTTTACCACGTTTTACTTAATTCGCTTTCTTGTCTGCCTGTCTGTTGGTTTGTTTGTCTGTTCGGTACAAATTTTGCAATTGATTTTAAACTAACTTCCCGATGAGCTAGAGACTTGAAACTTTAAACATAGCTCAGAACTGAATGGCAATGCAATATTAAAAGAAATTTTTTAAAACATCTGTGCGTCTAGGAGAAAAAAATTTTAATATTAATCGTCACACCTCGCCGTGCGACGTCATCGCGTTCAGCGATCCCCACTCCGCGCGGCCAGCGCTCCCTACTCTCTCTTTCTATTACACGTTCCCACTCCACTGACCCACTTCGTACTGAAAGAGCTCAGTGTGGTGTTTACAAAGTATTATACTAATGTTTGTTTACCAAAATCTAATAAGTTCTTCTCATTCAAACTTGATGAAGTAGTTCTCGAGGTATTGCATTCACAGACATACAGAGATACAGACGCGCGCGCGCGCGAAGAGACACAAAAAAATTTTAATAAATAAAAATTTCTAGTATACCACGTTTTTAAGACGGACTAAAAATTTTAAAATAATTTTTCCTAGCCCCATACAGATAGTCCTGAAAATTTGTGATTGTGAATTTTTAATAGCTATGAAAATACTTGTAGGATTTAAAACGGAAAACGTGGAGCGCAAGACTTAAGTGAACTATTCATGCATTACAAATATTTTCATAGCTATGAAAAATTCACAATCACAACTTTTCAGGACCATCTGTATGGGGCTAGGAAAAATTATTTTATACTTTTTAGTCCGTCTTAAAAACGTGGTATATTAGAAATTTTTATTCATTTGAATTCTTTTTAGGAGAGAATTTATATTCGGATGTGCATTTACATCGAAGCGCTGACGCAGCGTATGCTCGATCAATAGGAAAACTAACGACTGGCGATTCGCGGAATCTGCTAACTGTTCCGATATCTGTCAACGTTGCGTGATCATTAAAGTATTTAGTAAGGAGGGACGGGTTTTTATTGAGAACGAATGGATTGACGTCACACACCCGGCGAGATTCCCTGAAGCTCAAGCCCGGATTTTTCAGCGTTTCTTGTGCTTCAGCTGTAAGCGAGGAACATCTGTGCAAAGTAGATCGACCCTCATTAATTCCGAACGTTAATGATCCTGCCTCTTTCCTCGCTGAATATTTACGTCATACTCCCGGCACAGATTTCGACTCGAACTTTCAGCAATTGGAAAATGTGTGCGACCCGCTGGGAGGTGTTACCCAAGTGGTCCTCCTTGGTTTCGCCGAAACTTCTCTAAGTATTGCTCACGTGAGGTTCTTGCAGAATATACAGGGTGTTCCATAAATGCACACTTAATCGAACCTACATTGAACATTCAATTTTACGTGAACCATTTTCCGCTATGAATAATAATAGTCATATAAATCAATGTTATGATGTAAATGATCGTCAAAAACGTTAGGCTGAAGTAAAGCTCGTTTCTCATCGTAGTTGCAATTCATACCGCAGTATTAGGGATAATCCTAATGATTTGTATGCCGCAGTAATGAGCTCCTGTTCCCCTTTCATGTACGCAATGCTGAGGGCTTAATTTTTCTATTAAAAAAGCAAGAGAAGTTTCTTTCTATATTTTTATTTTATTATATCGAAGTAAGTATGTAAATAATAATAATACTTGCCC
The DNA here is from genome assembly GCA_028455795.1 of Lasioglossum marginatum. NCBI lineage: Eukaryota > Metazoa > Arthropoda > Insecta > Hymenoptera > Halictidae > Lasioglossum > Lasioglossum marginatum. Next base: position 1,459,772 of record CM052268.1, read on the forward strand.
CTATACAATTTAAAACAATATAAAGAATTACAATCATGCGAACAACAGTTATTTTTACCTCTTACGTTTATATTATAAAAATATTAGAACGATTGACAATTTTGTTTGCCTCGCTAACGAGAATATATCCTTATTGAATTGTACAAAGTTCAGAGAATAATATTTATTTTTACGTGTTTTAATCTCATTGGGGAAAATACGACATTAAAGCGTATACCTGTCGAAATAGGTACATTTACCCAATTTGTTTTCATCAACTGATAGATATCTTCACATGCTCTTTAAAAATGTATTAAGCGTCTCAGATCGAAAATGTATTAGTTTAGGATTGATTGAGGTCACTGTGGAACACTGTGGGGCGTGTCAACAGATTAGAACCTCGTCAAGACGTAAAGCTGCTTTCGGTCTCCGTGCAATTTCGAAGAATTTATAACGGAAGATAGAAAGAAAGAAGGAAGAGCGGATAGGAAATCGGCATCGCAGCTGTCGATGCAATCTCCAAGCTCTGCTCGTTTCGAATCCGTCGCGGATGGACGTGAAAGATCCACGAGGCGTAGGTAGAAACTGAGCACGGAGTGCAGCTGCCGAAGAAAAGACCAAGAAAACCAGTGTCTGAGGAGGGAGCCGAGGGAAAGGAACAGCTGCTGTTCCCAGAACGGACGCCCATTCCTGAAAGAGAATCGCATTTTTGCCGGAGCGGCTCGTAGCCACCGCGCCAGGTGAATCTTCTAGTGTTGCGGGTCCGTCATGCTCGGAGATGATTCAGCGTCCGTCGAGACGTCTTTCAGTTGCTGTCTATGGAATGTGTAAATCTTGAATCCGATGATGTCAGAGATCCTTCGCGTGCAGTATGAAAGAGAATCTGTTGCGAAGGTTCGGCAACGGAAACGTCTAATCGAGTCACTCTCAAGAAGCCCAACTTTTCACCCTTGTCTGGATTTTATTCGCACAGGTTGAAGTACATGTAGCTACTTACAGTGACTCCCACTAATATTCTGAAATTCTTAAAATGTTAAACTTTCTTCGTAAAAATTTCGAACAGAATTTACTAAATATGGTATTCATTCTTTTTAAATTGAAATTAAATGCTATTTTTTTAACGATCTCGAAGGGGAAGAGATTATTCAATTCGATCTGTTTTGTTGTCTATTACATATTTGGTCATTAGCACTAAACATAAAGACCTGAAAATAATTTATAATTTGTTTACACATTAATTTAAGAATTTAGAAACTGGGTAATATCTAAGCAACATGCAACGCATATGACGTACCGCTTCAACAAAATGTTGAATAAATGAATGTTTGATTGCGCTTTCGCATTCTTCCACATTTTTTAGTGGGGTCAACTTGACCTACATAACATGATATGTACTTACCGGCAACTTTCTTTCTTTCGCTTGCATCTTGTTGCAGTGTAGAACTAGAAGCCAGTGTCAGAAACTGTGTCACTCAACGACTCCGTTTGAGATTGCGACGATAAATCTTCATTCTCATCCTCGGTTGCCACATCAAAAAAGTGTATTAAATTTCTAGATAGATTTATATATAGTATGTATCCCCTATTTTTACCTCAAAAGTTCTTCGTCTGATTCTTTCACTTTTCATAAAATTATACACTTTTAAACATAACAGACAATAATTACACATTTCAGAATGACACCACAGAAAAATACTAATAAACTTTTTCCTTTGCAAAAATGTTCTGAGCTGATCGTTAAGGAGTTATCAACGAAAAACATGGACCCATCAGAGCGCGAACCAATTCTGATTCGGCCACTACCAACTCCGGGCTCAGCGGGACCCATCGCTGAATTCGTCCGCTGTATTGTTTAACTCTTTGAGGCACACTTTTATTTTAAAGAAAATAGAAACCCAAGTTGCACAGAATTTTTTTTAATATAACTTCAACTTTTCGAGGTGGGTTAAAATATATCTCACTATACATAAAAAGCTAAGCAAAAGGTAGGACAGTTTTTAACCCACCTAACCCCAAAGAGTTAAAGTTTTTCGCTAATAACTCCTTAACAAAGCCGTGTAGAACATTTTCGTAAAGGAAAAAAGTTACTTTACATGACGTCAGGAATCACATCCTTTTCAAGGAAGTATATTTTTGGAACACCCTGTAGAATGACTCAATGAATTGGAACAGGTCGCTTAGGGCACCCGGTCTAGCAAGTACCCTGTTTGTTCAAAAGGCGTGAACCTTTTCGGTTTCCCAAGGGTTAACCAAACAAATCCGCGTTTGACTCGACGTGCTCAGGAATTTCCCCCGACTTCCTGTCAAGAGTGTTTCCATCGACGTCACGTTTCCCGCTTTGGACAGCCGGTTTATCGCTGGTGACACGGTTTCAGCCAGTCGACGCATATTACATTCATTAAATTCGAAAACGGCTAGATTACACGGTGCGGTGCGCGTTGTGTGGCTCGTTTCTAGTGATGGGTATGACCCTTCTCAATTAGTACCGATTCCAAACGTATGATTACATGTCAATCCATGAACTCGGTTAAAATACATCCCCCATTTCTAAACTTTTTTAATCTCCCCATTCTTCCAAATTGAAAAAATGTTCTACCTAAATTGCAACAAACTGGAGTGAAGTCTTCTTTGGTACTTGGGTAACTAAATATTGACATAAACGTTATTATTATTAATAATTAAACAGCGGATCTTTATGCAACAAATTTCTTACCTGAACTCCAACAAACTGGAGTGAAATAGGAATTTATTTTCTTTTTTAATATGTGGAATAGGTTGAAAATAATGAAACAATATTTTTAAATACTTTTCATATTTGTAACGTTTCAAAATGCACCTATTCATTTTAGTTTATCATACCATTATATAAAATGTCAATAAATAAAACCTTCACTTTATTCGTCAGTGAGAACCAGAAGAACCGATCTCCCAAGTCCTAAACTGAAGGATCGAATCGGAATCGGGCATTGCTAGGGACCGTGCGCAGGTCCGAGCTTTTGAGGAGGCTCAATCACTATGACTGTCACGATCCTCTCGGCTCCAACACGCGTAAACGCGATCGTGAGTCAGGCGCGTAACCGTTGATGTGGGATACGACTATATTACAGCCGCGTGCATACGCTTGCTAGAAATGTATTCGATGCAGCGTGTCCGGTCGTTTGAAACGCTTGCCTATATATAGATTATGGGCTGGTTATCGACCGCGCGGAATCTCGTCTTTGATCGTGAGCGCGTAACGCTGGAACTACGAAAAATGGCTCGGGCTGATCGGGTCACTGATCAATGTGCCTTCGACCTTTCTCGCTGCGGCGCCTATGTTAATGAACACTGTTCATTCAACTCGCGCGGAGTAGATCCTTGAATCGCTTCTCTCTCTTCCTCTCTCTCTCTCTTGGAAATATTATTGAATTCCTGCATCCAATTACTCCCGCGCAACGAGTGGCGGAAATTGACAATGGGAGGACTTCCGGTCAGAACGCTAGGAAGATTTTCCTGATCTTCTTATGAAATTTATAACAATTTGCCCAACGAATATATCCAACGTTGGACCTACAATTACACGGTCCAACAAATTTCAACTTTTTTTTGACGTTTCGATTCTCATTATGATTCTTATAGTTTTTCGCGCTGATTCCGAAATTGCCCTTTAGGGGGAATGGTACTCACGTGACATAACTAGAAAGGAACTAGAATCTAACTAGATTTTTTGTCCTCATTTGAGCATATTTTAAGCCGCACAAAGGTTCATCGAAAGATGTAAGAATCTGTGGATTTTAAGCAGAAACTGACGAAAAGTCGCGAAAAACTGTGATTTTCACCACATTTAACCACTTGTAGCTCTTCGGTATGTTAATCGATTTTTATGAAACTAACTTGTATTCCCCTCATGCGATCAGAATTTTCGTAACGCTCGAAAATTGTAGCCTCCTCAGCAAAGAAGTTTCACTTCAAAAGTTTCACTTCAAAATAAAATTCATTATATTACACCTTCAGTTATCGCTGTAAACGTCATCACATCATTGCGAAAAAAATATGTAACACGAAGTAGGAATTTCAGAATGAAATTGTAAAACCAGTCATTTTGCCTGGCGTGGTAGATTTAGTGTTAATGGCCGCGCCGCTAAGTGAAAAGGACTTTTATTGGAGGCAGAAACTTACTCAAATACCTAATAATAAAAACCACTGATTGTGCGGTTGAATTCGTGCGAAAGCAACGAGCCAATGTAAGGATAAAAGCGGACCGACCGAAAGGGCAATCCGTGCACAGCTCGAGTCCAGATACGACAAAAGTTCCGAACACCTGTTCCTCCGTACCTGAGCGCACCTTCTGTCGCTCGCGTTGCTTGGCAAGTGTGTACTGTTGGTTCGCCAACCGGTTCTGTTCGTAACTCGCGATTTTACGGCGACCTGTGCTCGCGCGTATCCGTTCACGACGCGGTTAAGCCGGTATGCGGTTACGCGGGAAGAAAGTGGCACAATGAGCTCTTGTATAATCGTAAACACGTGTAAACCGACTGAATATGGATTTAAGAATAAATCGTGCCTTGAATGGCGGCGATTAGCTCAAGGAAACTCACCGCTGATGCAGATTTTCCGAAGACTGGATTTAAGGAGCATTAAAAGTAGGAGAGACCGGGGCTAGTTGACTAATGAGGTTAGTCGACTAACCCATTCTAATTGTAATACTATAAAGTAGATGATGCTGCTTTCCGCGATATTGAAACATAAGAATGACTAGCTCACCATGTAATGTATTGTCGTGACCGAAACTTGCGTGTTATACCAATAAGAATAAAAAATCTAAAAACATCGATGGTGAGAAAATATTTTTGGAGGCCAAACTTTGCTCTAAGCGTAAATATCGGGCAAAATTTGAGTAAACCTTGCTGTAGGAAGGGAAAACCAAATTTTATTTAAATTTCTAAATTATATAATTTCAAGTTTTATGTATTTTCAATAATTGAAATATTTACAAATCTTAAAATAATGACAATAACGATTTTGCCCGATATTTACTCTTTAAGCAAGGTTAGTGCGACTAATCTGCTCTTAGTGCGACCGACCTGCCCTCTTCACGAGGACGAGATTTGGTCTCGATTTGCCATGAATTTGGCTTGGAATTCCTGCGAACTTTGCACTGAAATACCAAGCCTAATGCGGAAACAGATTGGTCAGCAATTGTATACAAGTTTTGCTGGCAAATTCATAGCAAATCAAGAGCAGATTGCTTATTGCGTCCGAATAACAAATGCGGAAGAATCATATTTAGAAACGAGAAAAGATTCTTGCTGGATGAACTTGATAGTCTCAATTATTATGATTAGACTGCGGATCTTTATGCAAAATAAAAAATGTTCGTATCGATTGCAGGACACAGAAGCTAAATAAAAATTCTATACTTCTTTTAATTATCCTATTAAGCCGAAACTAATACATTGATGTCCTTAAATATTTTTAACATGTCCACTTCTTTAAAATGTACGTGCCCATTTTTGTCGTAAGTGCATAAAATCCGTAATCCAATTATAATAAATAAACGCATATATCACAAGTGTTGCTGAAAATTAATTTACATTAACACGAAAACGCTGTAATTTATATTGAAAAGATTCTAAGATTCTTTCAAATTCTAGATTGGTCAACAAAATCTTCCGTACCAAAACTGATTAAAAATAGTTGGGGGAATCTGGTCAGGGCAGTATACAAAGTAGCAGACAATTTGAAACCCTTGAATGATTTTAAACGCCGTCAAGGGAAAATTATGAAAAACTTATATTATTACTGTCGACGCTACAGTGAAAGATCGCGAATGCCTGTGACGGAAAACAAATCACGCGTGTTACCGTCTCCCGCATGGTCACGTGACGTTGATAGCATATTATTCAATAGCAGACCGGCAACCTGTTGTTTGCTACAATTGGCGACGCGCCAATTGAACGTGGGTGTCGCGTATATCCTGGCGGAGACGCCTAACGAAACCGAAAGACACGCAACAAAAGTTACGTCGCCCGGTGACAGTTTCGGACTAATTAATCTCTTAGCGTGGCTTCCCCTGCGGTACCTCAACCCGGGGTCGCCGGGCCGATAAACACGATAAACACTCCCGGAATCGTTGAATCCGTTTTCCTGATCGCCCAGCAAACTTTTCTCTTCTCTTCTCTCCGCAGTGGCTTACGCTGAGGATGAATCTATGGGACCCGTGTTTGTCAAGGAACCACCAAACCGAGTTGACTTCTCGAACGGAACCGGAGCTGTCGTCGAATGCCAGGCTAGAGGAAACCCCCAACCGGATATTATTTGGGTTCGTGCCGACGGAAGTGCTGTAGGGGACGTTCCGGGACTCCGACAGGTATGTGTTTATTTTTATTTTACCTTGCCCCCGCCACTCTGCACAGGCAGGTCCACTAGGTATTACTATTTCGCTTTCAGAGTTGTGCTAATTCAAATACATTGTAATTGAATTACGCAATTGAATTACATTGTATTTCAATTATATAGTAATTCAACTACGTCGTAACTGAATTACATAATTCAAACATTTCAATAAATTAAATTACTAATTACTTATTTCAATCAGATGTGTAATTGAAATACAATATAATTAAAATACAGCTCTCCAAATTAAAGCCCAGAACTTTGAAGAAGTGCAATATATTTTTATGTTTTTCTTTCATATACTTGTTTGCTGTCTATGCGGCGTATTTTCTATTCCTCGTCCTCGTTCAATTAATTAATGTAATTTAATTACAAAGTATTTTATAATTGTACTCCAATTGCAATTACGAATTACATTGTAATTTAATTGAATGAAGATCTGAATTATAACTTACAATATGACTGAATTACAATATGACTGAATTACAATGTGACTATTACAGGTGACCCACCCTGTATTATAGTCGAATCGATTGTTGCTACGGAGTAACGGATTTTATTGCATCTATAGTGCCCATTTTAATTGGAAATGTATGAACATTCTGTTGAGAGTTCAACAAATCTGCTCGTTTGCTGCAACAATGATGTAACTCCAAATTGCATGCTTTTAGGGAAAATGTACATAAATGTTTTGATTTGTTATAACTTGCAATAACATTATATTCAATTGAAAGACTATTTGACAATATGTTGAATTTATGTATTTAGAAATGTAATATTGGTTTTATAAATTTTATAAAGATTTATAAATGCTCATTTACTCTTAACATTACATAAACAACAATATGTTTTCAAACAAATCAATTTATTGAATAATTCTCCAGAAATCCCTCTTTATAAGCTCGATAAATGTAAATTGATTTAATATATAATTTGAAATATAATATAAATTTCTGGTGTTAAAATTACCCCTATTTTGATTTGAGTTTGAATCATTTAGTAATACGTCATTATTGTTGAAAGAAATCTCTAACAGGAGCCATGTATATTATTTTTTTAATAAAATTATAAGTAGACTGCGAATATTTATGCATTCATAACAAAATTGAGTTGCAATCGTTGCAGTCTAGTTATGACTTACAATAATGTACCATTAATAAACTGCGGATCTTTATGCATTTATGGCTTCTAAAAATTTTTAAAAATGCTAGAATATAAAATTTTGAGAATAACAATTTTGTAATATCTTCAACAACATACAAGATATTTCCAAGTATCCACTCATCACATTGAGTACCGTATTTACTCAGAATTATTCGTCCAGATTCAAAATTAAAATGAATTTTTCCACTAATATATTCATCATGCATTGGAACGTTTTCATTTTTAATTCATTAAATAAATTAGTTCGATTTTATGAAATTATTGAGATCGTTGGATCGAAAAACCGAGCGTTAAAAAGAACATGTGCTGCATATGTTGTAACATATGAAATTTAAATTTTCCTATTTGCATTCGCTTCGACGTTGATCGGCCGTTGATAGACTACCAGTCGGGCAAACTGAACGGATCGATCACAGTGTGGGTCGACAACCCTAACACCATGACAGAGACATCGTGTCCAATCGTAATTGTAATCTCACCTATACAGATATCTTTTAACTGTTTGGTGATAGAATACGTTCCAGTAAATCATTGCTGCACTCAAGTACTACTTCAGCCACGTTAGACCCTTATTTTTTCAATTCAATTTACCTCTTGGTGTTAAACAGCCTTTATCAAAATAAATTATTTGAAAAATAATCGTTAAGATAATACGAGTATGTGTTATACTATTTGGCTACATGTTATTTGAAATAATCATATATGTTAGTTTATTCGAACAGCCAAATAATTTTTAAAAACTTATTTTGTTATTTGAATTTCAAATGAAATTTTTTTCATTTCATCTTTCGTTTGATGAAATAATTTCTACTCTCAAAAATTCTATTCACTTCGTGTACTAAAGAATAATTTTAAAAGCGCGAGAGTGCAGCCAAATTTTAATCATTAAACTACATAATTAGCTGAATTATCTGAATTTAATAATTAATTTAATTACTTACATAACCTCTGTCTGTGACCTTGAGTGACCTTGAGTGACCTTGAGTGTTCAAAAAGGGGTGGTCTCGTTTGCAAAATGAGAAATTTTGACACTGACTCAAGGGGGGGTTCAATTATTCCTGAGTACCGAGAACAATTTTTTTGGGAATTATTATAAACATTTTCATTGTGCGAATTTTTTAATTTTCATTCTGTTTTTTTCCAATAATTAAGTACTCTTTATAACTTTTTACTTCAATATTATTTAACTTTTTAATTTTTACTGTTTGAACTGTTAATGTAACTATAATTAAGTACTGTATAATGTACAAAATGCTACTTTTTTGTTTGAATATGTGCACAAATAACTCAACAATGAACGACATTCACTTCGGCATTCCTTCGGCATTCCTTCGGCATTCACAAATTTAATCGAATATTTTGCAACAGAGGTTGTAGTATGTATGATATGGAGCTCGCTAAAATATTTGACACGCAGTTTTCTATATCGGCAAATATTTATATTGAAAGTATGAGAACAGCCGAAATTGGGATTGGAAAATCCAGTTTATCGAATATAAAATAAAACAAAAATTCCGGATATATTGTATTAAAGGACCATAAAAATTAAGTTGTCTCTGTTGAGTCACGTTCTTTATTAGTTCAAAAATTACTTAACTAGTTTTCATTTAAACAACACTTATTACCGTTTTAGTTTTAAAATTGACATGAAAAGTTTTTAAAAATTATTAACATAACTTTATGGTAAATTTTGGTAATAATTATGGTAATAATTATGGTAATAATTATGGTAATAATTATAGACTGTTTAAAAGAAGATTATTTATTATTGCTCCTAACTTAGGAGTCCTAAGTTATTGGTTTTTCTTATATCCGAGTTCAGATATTCAGATTGAGAAACCTTTTACAATCAAACATTTTTACAAGCTTTTTAGAGAACTTAGAACAATTAGTATTTAGACGTAAAAATTACAAAAATTTGTAGAATATGTCCCCGAACGAGTATTGAAATTAATGGGAAACATTTCATGATTTTCTAGTTCCAGATCAGGTCATGGTCAATATATCGCATATCGATGAAATTATTTTTTTTTGAACTATGAGACTATTGTAATGAAAGTATGTCCACCATTTTTAACTATTTTTACCTCGTAGCGACGTTAACCAATTTCGATAAAATTTTCAGGATGAATGTTGAAAACTTTGAATATAACTCGCAATTTAAAAAAAATTTCTTTTGTACGTCACCTATACACAATACTAAATTAATCCTAACTTCTCAAAAAGCTTAAGTCATTTAATCCAATTTTAAAACAGTTATTTTGTTTTCAAGATTGTCCGAATATTAATGGGACCCATTGCACATGTAATTAGCACAGTGGTACAATAAAGAGAGCGTTAATTATTCTAACAAAGAGTGATTTACGCTAGCAAAATCACCGCTCATTTATATTTATCTTCCAAAAGTTGGGTGAAGCACAAAATCTCCATCGTTGGGATACTTATAGAGGCTGATGTATATGAAAATTAGTCGATGGAACAAGAGTTAATTACCTACTCGATAGCGAATAAATCAAACTTTTATATGATCATCGACCGTGGTAACAATGTAATTCATTGAGAGGCACTATACGCGACACCCACGTACCGAGAGAAAGATCGACCAGTATCCGATCGTAATTCTTCATAAAGCACCTACGCCGTGAAAGAAATTAAATGCCAATCGTTGGGTTCTAGATTGGACTTCCTTTCACTCGTAACTGGTTATTAGTATAGTAGGCGAAATATCCATAGTTCCACTTTATTTTTAAATCGTATTTTTATCTGTGATTACCAACTGAATTCTCGATAGACTTGAGTTAGCTAAATTCATGACTCATGTTTCCTGCAATTACCACTGTAATATTTTAAATAATTAATTCTCTAATTAATTTAATCGTCATCAAACTGTAAACAGAAAAAATAAAATAACTTGTTAATCTGCATCTTTTTGCAAATAAATTTGATAAAACCATAAACTACATATTCCATTCGTAATATGCATGCAAAAATTAAAATTAACGCGAATACGGGCGAATATCAGTAGTATTTCCTACAACAAACTTAAAAAATAAATTTCTTAATACTCCTTTGAGGAACATTATCTAAATATTTCCGAAAAATTGTTTCATTTTAATTTTATATCTTCCTAATGCTTCTGAACACAATTATTATAATTAGAATCAATATTAACGTTCTAAACAATAAATCATAGGTGAAAAGGATGTCCTTTATTTCGATGCTACTTTCAACGTTTGCCACGCTTAATAATAATTGATTTGAGAAGGAAAATTGTCGATTTTAACTTCTACAGATATGTGTGTTGATGTAAGAAATAGTATCAAAAGTCTACTTAATGTTTGGTTTTTTGACTTTTGCACTCCTAAATCGGCCGTTTGGATCAGTGTGCGGCGGCTTATATCGAAAGAAAACTGCACCCATTACGCGAGTTATGGAAATCTGGTGTAATTGACTTCCCACTATCGAACTCTGACTCCCACGGGTCGCTTATTTAGCGGCGTATTAACGATCTTACGTCAGTAGTTCGGCTAAGGAGGAAGGCCGGATTAATTGTCGCTTAATTAGCGGCAAATTAGAATGGCCGTTTGTGACGAAATGAAAAATTTTGTGCAGGTCTTGCCGAATGGAAACTTGGTGTTCCCACCCTTCCGCGCCGAGGATTACCGTCAGGAGGTTCATGCTCAGGTTTACAGCTGTCTGGCGCGATCACCGGCAGGTTCAGTTCACAGCCGAGACGTTAACGTGAGAGCCGGTAAGTGTTATCCTCTTACTTGCATTCAAAAATCACTCGGGACTCGCTCTCTCGCTGTTGCCTGGCCAGCTGTTATACTACTTACTTTTCAAACAAGATAACGAGGTGAACGACACGCGATTATGTTTCAACAGCGCGCGATGCACGGATCGAACGTCTTGCCACTGTCAAACAATGAGGTCGCCCCACTTTAGTAATCGCGGTTACTTGTACTTTCTAACAATGGGGCAGATTTTCTGCTAGACTGCGGACTATGCTAATTCGTATTTTTATTAGACTGATCTCTATAGCCAGAATGCATCAGTGGCAGGCGGTTCATTTTGGGACCCTTGACTAACACAGTTTGGGGTCTACTCAATCAATCTCAATAAACTCAAATACCAAAAATTTTTGTATAATTTTTTTTGCGTAGGTTTTTAATGTAAATTGTTTTTATTTTTATTCTTTTGACCGCAAAGGGGGCCCTGGACTAACACTGTTTTGGGGACTACAAAGTTAACCCAAGTTAACTCAAGTACCAAATATTTTTGTACAATTTATCTTTCCTTCAGTTTTTAATTTAAATTGGTTTTATTTTTTTGACCGAGAAGGCGACCCTTACAGTCATAAAGCCCATGCCTAGTCATCCATCCGCCGTTGAACTGCATTGGGTCTATTTTTTGATAGAATGATATTCCAAATTATCTGTATCGAATTTTTCAATATTTTTGTATAAATTATTTTACTTTATGCCGACTGTGGAGCCTCCTGAGGCACCTCTGAAAATTATTCAGGGTACCCATAAATAACGTCATTTCTTGATGTGTATATCATACATTAATATTTATTTTGCTTTATTTTTAGTATAGATTAATTAATTACAGATTAAATTTACCATAGGCCCACTAAATCTTAATAAATTTCAATCGTTAATATTATACTATTGGGTCCATAAATAATTTTTTCACTCATTTTAAGTATTTTATTCACACGTTTTCACATATTGTAAGTGCATAAACTTTCGCATTCTATTGTCATAAGTATTCCTTTCAATTGACGAATTATACACAACATAATTACACAATATAATCAATTAAAAAATTATAAAGTAATTGATTACATACATCTAAGAATTGTAAAAGTGGGATTATTTTTTATTGATCATTGGTGTCCATAATTGAAAGTACAGTTTTGATGATAATAAAAAACGTTTTTTTGTAGTGTTAGAAATACTTTGATCTGAATTAGAACAAAGAAATATTTTTAAAAAAGTGTAGGGATAGGAGCAGAACTTGTTATAATTTATTTAAAGGTATATCTACATTTTTGCGAAAAATAGCAATTACATTAATAGATATAATTTAGGCCTAAAATTTCTTTGCTTTTTCCTCCCAAAATGGGGAAAAAAATATTTAAAAAATTATTAGCTTAATAGTAATATTATAAAAAAATATTAGAGTACGATCGTTTTGTTAGTAATTATTACTGAAGCAATCTTTGTACCATTATCAAAAATAGTAGGCCAAAAAATAAGGTTAAAATTTCGAATATAGTACTTGAATAATTATTTTTATGCATCATTGAACAAAGTTAAAAGAAAACATTTCTAGGAATGTATATTTACATAAACCCGTTTTTCGAAAATAGAAAAGATTTTTTACGACTTACAGCTAGATTAAATAATGACAATGGCAAGACGTTCAAAGGGCCAGGCACAGCGAACTAACGCATCTTCTTTTCAGCAATTTCTAGCACACAACGACTGACGAAAGTCGTCGAATTTGGGTCAGTATTTCGAGTTCCGCGACATATTCAGCGAGCGTAAAATATCGGTGGCAATTATCACGGTTCCACGAATTTTAGGTGTCGGATTAGAATTACGTGTATTCGCTGCCGCCGCCGTTGTTTACCATAATATTTATTGCTCTCCAGCCTCTGTTGGTTGTAATACTGCACATGCTGCGAATCAATACTTGTATGTAACTGAAACATGCGTACATGTCGTTCAATAGTCTCATGCGGATATTGACAGCAATCCTGAAATTTCGCTTGTAATCTGTATACGAGCCATATCAAGCCATGTCGCACAGAATTTCCCATATGGTCACCGATTTATTAAAAAATCTCTGCATTTATTGTATGTCTTCAGGAAGTAATTTGTGCAGAACTTTTAATTCGGTTTTAGCGACTGTTATGCAATAAAGAATGTTTTATTTTCAGTAATTGTTGTCTCACCTTTATAATTGTCTCACCAATGGATAGTCGAGATTCTCCCGATTAAAAATAATATTTTTATTGATTTAAGTACATAATGAAGATGTAGATCAGGTTTGGGCTATAGCTTGAGCCGCTATCCGCACTACCGCGCTCATGCGATCAGAACGCGGTAGTGGGGGTAGTGACTCGAGCGCCGGCAGCTCGTGAGCAAGCAGTTCTCTAGATCTGGCGTAGACTGCTCCATATTAAATCGGTATAATTAGCCCGATTCATTTCGTGTTTGGATTCATTTTAATCGGGACAGTCTCAGCTATCGTCTCAGCTATCCATTGACGCTACAATTATAAAGCTAAGACGACAATAACTGAAAATAAAATAATCAAAAACTATGAAACTATTGTTAATTTTCTGTTGTCAACTTGTTAATATTTTTTTAAATAATTCCATTCCAAAAAATAATATCTGGAAAGCTTCGAGTTTAACAATGTCAAAGTTTTTGACGAATTTGACAAAAATGGTAACTCGTATCGAAATTTTGTTCATATAATATTTAAAGAGCATTTAATTTTCTACAATTGTTGTATATGTTTTCCTACTCACAACCGTTTTCGCAATAATAGCGTTTGTGTCGATAATGTTTTCGAACGACAAGAAATCTTTTATAAACGCAGTGAATCGTTTAATGCAATGTAACGTTTATTCCGAACAGAATATCAGAGGAACAATACATTTTACTCGATATCGTTGTATTTATTTTACATTAATTCTGATATTTATTTGCATTATAATAGCTATGGCAATGATTGCATTAATGTTTTTAGCACATGAATTGCAACAGCGATTCTGTATAATTTATAATGAAAACTGCTTTTGTCCTGATCTTTTATTAAATATTGCACGTTGCAAATGTTGCACTGTAGCGGAAAATGGTTCAGGATGAAAGAATATCAAGATGCATTAAGTGATGCACTACACGTATACCTACAAAAACAACTATTAACGTCAGAATGTAACACATTTCAACTCTAAGTGAATCATTTTCCACTACGAATAATAATAGTCATGTAAATCGAAGAGGTAACCTTGACAGACTTTTTTAAGGTGGAATCTTTTTATGATTGTATCGTGTTCTATATACTTATCGAGAAGAACAGATTAAAACTGAACCGTTCTCTTGAAAATTGACGTTAATCTTCAAATAACACATAAACCTACTTAATTCAGGATATCATTATAACATAGCGTAATATAATGGATCAATTCTGAACCCCAACTCTGAATCAAGTAAGTTTAGGTATAATTTGAGCTTTAACGTCAATTTCCGGATCGGTTCATTTTTGACCCAGGGTTTGTTTGAGAAGATTTTTCTCACTTGGCCTTGAAAAAATCTGTCAAGGTCAATTTTGCATAAAACTTTTTGGGTAAACTTTACTTTACCGGACTCACAATTTTTGCCTTTCTTCTATAAATTATTATGTATTTGGTATGTAATCCAGTAGATTTGTACCCGGAGAACCTGCAGATCGAAGTTTCGATTCTGTAGAATCAATGGTTCAGGAGTTATGCTTGCTAAAAGTTGAGCAATTTGCAGTGCTTTTGACAGGTGTGCGCGCCGCCATATTGGTTTGTAGTGACGATCGCGTGCCGCTCACCAAGCAGAACCGTTAGATGGCAGCACAAAGCAATATGGCGGCGCGCTTACCTGTCAAAAATACTGCAAATTGCTCAACTTTAAGCGACCATAACTTCTGAACCATTGATCTTACAGGATCGAAACTTCGATCTGCAGGTTCCCCAAGTACAAATCTACTGGGTTACGTACCAAATACATAATAATTTATAGAAGAAAGGCAAAAATTTTGAGTCCGGTAAAGTAAAAATCAGCCAACTTTTTTAGCAAATCTTCGTCGAACCTAAGGTGTAAAGTCATGCTGTAACGGTTTTTACACATAATCTCTTGACACCCTGTACAAGTTCTGCGAGTTAGGAACAGATCGGTGACTATGTGGCAAATTCCAGCGATTTTACGTGGGACGGTTCGCACGCGTATCAATGGTGACCTAAATGTCGCACGCGATCCAAGCAGAAAGCCCCGAAAACCGAATTTCGACACGTTCGCAACATGTTGCAGATTGCAAAACGAGAGGCTAGAGAGCACCGTTCGCTGCATTCGCGATTTAATACGGGTTTCGACGACGATATCGCAGTGGTGGCGCAGTACTACGACACAGACGTGAACAAGGAGTACGCGATCCGTGGAAACAGTGCCATTTTGAAGTGCGTCGTCCCGTCCTTCGTCGCCGATTTCGTGAAGGTTCTATCCTGGCAAACCGATCAGGGAGACGAATTCCTACCCGGCGACGATTACGGTACCGGATCGATTCGATCGAAACGAACCATATCGCTTTATTCGATAGAAACGGAAGTTGTCGTCGTTCCCGCGAGCAGATCGCCTCCGCGCTCTCCAAACTCGATAAACTCCGACCGGTATCACAAAGGACACAAACTCGGCAAACTTCGACCGGTATCGCGGGACGCGTTATTGTCCTGATCGAGAAGTTTAGTGACATGTTGGTGGATAACTTCTGAACCAATAAAGAAATTGGAGAAAATTCACACTGAAACATGTCGAAAAGTAACTGCTTTTTAGGTATACGTTCTATGTTTGTAACGTAATAGACTACGGATTTGATGATTTTATGATATAAATCAGTAGGTGCAGTATAAGGGAGTGTGCAACCTTGTAAGCCTAATGGAATGGAATAAATCTGACATTTTTTTCACATAAAAAGATAGTGATAAAAAAAAGATTCTTTTAGGGAGCATTAAGCAACATATTAGCTTTATTTTCATGTTTTTTTTAATTACATAAAATTGCAAAATGGTGGAGTTGTATAACATTACCCAACTCCATGTCCAACAAAACGTTGGTAGCTTACACCCAGAGGTAGAAGCGACCGGGATATAGAAAATAAAAAATTGTTATATTAACTTGAGCAAAAACAGATCATCTTCAATTTAGCGTACGAATTTTTAGATGTCTTAATTTGCTGAATTTTTATAAATGTTTAAAGTTGATTTTTCTGAGAACGAGATATTGTTGCTTTCTCATTTTTCAAAATTATTAAAAGTTTCCTTGTTTTTTATAACCTTTAGAACCGTCTATAGCTATGTATGCATACTACAACCTATGATGTAACCGCATACCTAATACATATATGTATATAGGATGCTTTTAAACTTTATCTTCCAAAGATACAAAAGAAAATTCGTATTATTTATAGGATGATCTAATATTTAGAAACAGAGTTAGTATATTCATTATGTTTTGAGATAATTCAGGTTTCAAGCTGAAGAAATTTTTCATTCAAATTAGGAGTAAAATGTAAACAGAATATTTAATTCAATATAATACAATAATATATATATAAATATATGTTAAATTATGACAAAACGATTAGAGTGTAGGAATTGTTTTGTAAGAAATAATTATACAGTAAGATGTTTTAATTTCATTCGATTGTCAGAGTTCTGTAGAGTTGGATTTGACATCCTTGTATTCTTATACAGTATACAGGGTGTTCCAAACATATTGTTCTTCCTTGAAAGGGGTGATTAGTATACTATGACCTTAAGGTCTTAACAGTAAGGCAGGCTTGAGTTATTGACATTGGTCAAGAAGTGTTGAAAAGAAATATCAACAACTCAAGCCTGCCTTACTGTTAAAACCTTAAGCTCATGTCAAGGTCATAGTATACTAGGCCGTAGAGCTTGTCTTGACATAAGCAAAAATTTTATGTATTAAAAAATATGTAGCGCTATTTAAAAAAATGACGGTGACCTTCATGAACAAATTTCTTTTATGAATTTTGTTCCCAACATTCTTTTATCTGGCTACCGGAAGTGCCCGAAAAATCTTGGCGATAGTTACGTGGAACACCCTGTATAATAATTAATATATTATTTCCAGAGCTATCACTTGTACGCCTGCGTGAGACTGTAGTCCCCTTAAAGGGCGCAGTCTACTGCAAAGGGTTAAGAACAAAGCACTGTTTATTTCGATCTTTAATTAAAACCAGACTATCCATTAAAACGTCACTGAACTTTCCGATCCGAACCACAACGCGGCTCAGCCGATCGCGAAGACGTCCTCCGCTAGGAATCGCAGACAATTGTCCGAGCACAAATACCCCGTCTATAAAACGGAGCGGAGTTCCGAAAGCTCGGCTCGGTCACTCCCTGCTGTCGCATAATCGTTTTATACGAGCACGCGAAAGCGTCGTCTCATTAACATTGTTCCCAGCTCGTTACGTTCGCCGTCCGGAGCGTGCTGACTGAAATAATTGGAGCATATCGTCGACATCGACGTCAGAACGAGAGACGTCTCTCGTGTCTCTCTGTTTCTCGCGATGCGTCGCGTCGCGACGGCACATGCGTGGAGACGTGTCTCGCATGCACACGGGAGGAGAGAGTGCGAAAGAGTGACCTTCTCTCTTGCTCTCTCTATCGGCGCAGATTTGATTTTCTCTTTCTCTCTCTCTCTCTCTCTCTCTCACCGAGTGCACCGATCGTTTGGCTGGCACGTCGACGTCGACGCTCTCTCTTCCTGGAAACTCGTTGCGGGCGCGGCATGAGATGCTTATACGAATCGATCTGCTCGAAACGGCGAACGACGACGCGTCCACAACCTGGGAAGCTGTCGTCAACGTCGCGCGACCGGGTTATTAGAGACATCTGGCCAAGTTCAGCAGTGCTCGGTTAAATTTACATCGGTTCAGGAGCCTGAAGTTCAATTCTTGCGAGCAGAACATCTTTTATCCGAGGATAGACTCAAGCGAATTGCTATAACGAATGGAAGCGAGACTGACGTAGTACGACTGAAACAAATAAACATGCAACAAAGGAAATTTCATTTCCAGTAATTGTTGTCTCAGCGTTATAATTGTGACATCAATGGATAGCCGAGATTCTCCCGATTAGAATGAGTCCAAACACGATATAAATCGGACTATTTTTATCGATTTCAGGAGATAATCAAGATGTGGGCTACTGTCGACGCTCTATCCGCCACCCCCACTACCGCGTTCCGACCGCTCGAGCGCGGTAGTGGGATTGGCGGCTCGAGCGTCGACTGCTCGTGAGCAAGAAGCAGTACACGCCTGGCGTTGCTCCATATTCAATCGGTAAAACTACTCCGATTCTCCTCGTGTTTGGACTCATTTTAATTGGGAGAATCTCAGTTATCCATTGGGGCTACACTCAAAAAGCTAAAGCGACAGTTACTGAAAATGGAATATTCTTTATTCCATGTTGACATTCTTCGCTGAGATCAAGACACTGAACGTTGGGAAGAGAGTGGGGCTGACTCCTGTAAATTTAACCGTGCAGTATTGTATTTCCGGCTAGAGATCGAGGTCCACGAAAACCGCGTCGCGATGCGCACCACCGGAAGCCGGGCGACGAGATTATCGAATCGATAACGCCACAGCTATTTCAGATCTCTGCCACCGCGGTAGCTAAACCGATCATCGCCGTGTCGAGGCGCTACGACCGTAGAAATTGCGTGCGTTCAACACCTCCGTTATTATCAGCGCATGACCTTCATTTTAGTGGTGCACCAGTTTTATCAGTCCGAAGTCAACAACGAATACGTAATACGCGGCAACGCAGCGATTCTCAAGTGCAGCATACCGAGCTTCGTCGCAGAGTTCGTTCAAGTGGTCGGCTGGCAGGATGACCAAGGAAACTTTTTTAACCCGGAGGAGAAGAATGGTAGAGATTTCTAGGGCGTTCCCGGGTTCTAGAGGGTCGAAATTAGGCAGCGAGTCGCGACGCGTTAGTCAACGTCGTATGATAAGCGAATCCGTTCGCGACTGCTCTCTTCTGAGGGGTGCCCGATCGGAAAAGATCACGTGACTGCGATAGATGGACTGACTCAACCGTGCCGGATGCTCATTATGTCACCGTTATCGCTGATCATGTCTGAGGCTTCCTGTCGCATACTCTGAGATTTATTGTGCAATTGTATTTCTCCATTTTCCGGTCTGGCAAGGTCGCCGAAGTGATATTTAGGTACTCACATCTAGAAGACTTTTGCAGAAAATAGTTATTTCACACACATGGTACATGCATTTTTGCAATCGACAGTCGTTCATGATGAAAAAGTGAAAACAGGCTTACAAGGGATACACAAATTTACCATTTGAACTACCCTTGTAGCTTCAGCATTTTTCAACAAAAATTTCTCATCCCTTAACAAGGGAGCCCCGGTGACTGATACACGCCGATTTTGATGAAACTTTGCATAAGTGTTCATTATACCCACCTGACAATTCAGCCGTATTTCGTTTGAGGCCATTGTTTACTTAAAGGGAGAAATCAACAAAGTAAATCGCAAACAAGAAAAGATATCAAAAAATGGTTGCAACAAAAGTTATATGGTATCTTGGGGCCCATAAATCTGTCCGATAAATTTCTGGAAAAAATGTTTCTTCTGGAAATAAAAATTTCGAAAATGATTTTTTCAAAAAAATTTTTGCACACAATTATGGGCCCAAAGATACGATATAACTTTTATTTCAACCACTTTTTGATATCTTTTGTCGTCTGCGATTTATGAGCGCTTATGTAAAAGGGTCGGTTCTGATGAGAGGGTTGAGTTCTCCCTTAAAATAAAAAACGGGCATCTCGTACACCTCTGTATGTATTTGGTTAATCGAATTGTTAGAATTCACACAGCAGGTATGATAGTGCAGACGTCTCTGACCACTACCGCAAGTGATTTATGATGCAACTGGTATAGGGGTTATGGTTGTTATCAGAGCTACGAGTGGACCACTAGTGGTTCTTCTTATAATGGATCCACATTGCTGTTTGCAAACAGATCAAGCCTATGTAGACCATACATCATATGGTAATAATTAGACAGCCGATCTTTATGCAAAATAAAAATTTTCTTCCTGAAGTGCAACAAATTGGAGTCCAATAGGAATTTATTTTCTTTCTTATTATGTTTAATAGGTTAAAAATAATATCACAGTATTTTTAGACTTTTCTAATATTTTTACTGTTTTAAATTACACCTATTCATTTTTGTCACAAATGCGTATAATCCGTTGTCTAGTATTGTTAAAGCTTCTCAATGGGGAAAAATAATATATTTTTATTTGTTTCTTCTATACAATTAATTATATAGTAAATTTTACTATAGTATTCTGGAAATGAAATTGTTGATTTAATGTTGCAACTGCAGTAGTAATATATTTATATTTTAGGGCCACTATGAGAGAATATTTTTTTTTATTTAAGCTCTAATATACAAGAAAAATTTATTTTAGACTAGAAAATACAAAAAATTATTGTTTATTAATATGTTATCTTAACAAATGTAGTTTTCTGGCATTTCTATTTGCAAGACAGTTCTAGTTTTAACGTTTCCACATTTTATCACCCTCAGACTCGAAAATTGTTTTCGCTCTTTCAATACGAACGACTATCCATGCAATAAAATATGTATGCATCAAACGTGTGCATGAGGTTCCACGTTGCCAATTTTATTAAAATCACTGGACATTTAAATATTTTAAAACAAATAACCCTCAATTGCTGAGGTAGAATATGGGAGATTCCATAATATCTTTAAAAATATAATAACTAAACTATGATATTTTCATCAAGAAAATGTGATATTTTTATTTAATTTTTGCCACGAAGATTTTTTCTTAAACGAAATAGTTAGTACTCCGGTTTTCATAAACCACATTTTACAAAGGACAGTAGGCTACCAATGAAGTGTCCCACAAATAATTTTATTTTTAAATGATCTCTCACGAGCCAACCATCTGAGGAGCCCGCGCAGAGTATCTCCCATAAATCAGAAGTATGGACTTTTCCAGAATCTACCTCACCAGTTATAGGTTAATCGGCATTCTTCATGGTTCATTGATCAATCAATTCCCAGCTCCTGAATGAAAGAGCAAAGCCCTTCGGCCACTTACCCCCGCAGCCGGAAACCTCAGACAACGAGTGCTCAGGAAATCCAGAAAAGTCTTTCGCGCAGCCCCTCTATTGTGTGCTCTTATTTCCCCTAGTCGTGACTCAATACTACGAAGCCGAGGTCGTGTCCGAATATGTGATCCGCGGCAACGCAGCCATCTTGAAGTGCACCATACCCAGTTTCGTCGCGGAATTTGTGTCGGTTGATTCCTGGGTGGGAAGCGACGGTTCGACCTTCAAACCGTCCAACGACTATGGTACTAAACTCCCGTGGACCCTAACTCTTTTTATTTCTCACTCCTCCGTCATCGTTCTCGCCCACTCTGTTGCGTCTCCCTCACCCCTCACATCCTTCCCGTCCCGAGGCACGAATCCCTCTCAAGGCTTCTTCTTTTTTCTACTACCGGGCACCCCCGTTCCCCGCCAAACTTGGTAAAAGTTCAAAGTGGCACGTGGTAACGATTCGTTTCCGGCGCGGTCCAGTCTGGCGGCAGTTGTACGGCGGCGGCAACGCGACGGGTTAATGAACCATCCGCTGCGCGGCTCTCACGCAGGGATTCCACGGCTCTTCTAATTGTAAGGATACGGATGAATTGGGCTGCGACGCATAGTGGCATAGTGATCCACGGTAGTCGGAAATCGTACGCTCGGACACGCTAGTTCATTCGAATCGAGATGCTAGCTTTGCGAAGTCGCCAATTCGAAACGGACTCCTAGGGACGGTGGAGCTAAGTTTGAAAGTAGCCTAGTGTGAGGTGTCTTCTCGAAGGGGTACTCAAGGTGAGGGGAACTTCTTGGCGGTTTACAAATAATACCTACTTCAAAATGCAACAAATAATACCTACTTCAGAACACAACAAATAATATTTACTTCAAAACACAACAAATAATACCTATTGTACTTCAAAACACAACAAATACCTACTTCCAGAAAAAACGATTTTGTTTAATCAACTCTATGTTGATTAATTTATTATTGTAAGTTAAAATTAATCTGTCCATCAGTCTAAACAGTGGATATCATTTACCAAATTTACTATACGACATGTCTCACAGTCTGGTGGACTCTTTCCACCCGAAATACTGTCGGGGACAAAATTAAGAAGACCCCTTTTGAAAACTTTTTTCCAACGATTTTTGTATGAAATTTTTGCGAACATGTTCGTCACACTTTTCTGGTTGAAGTGACACCAAACATGACATACTTTGGGTTGCATTTACTTGTTTAATTCACGATATAGCGATTATCCGTACTGGATTAATGGAACATGTATGGATATATATCGCTTTAGACTGAGTTGTTTACAAGTGAAATACGTAGTTAGGTAATGGAAAATTTAGACATTGTTGGTTCGGATAATCGAGATTCTACTAAATCGTCAATTAAACAAGTAAATGTACTCCGAATTATGCCATGTTTGGTCTCATTTTAATCAGGAGAATGCCAAAAATACATATATTGGTACAAGCTTTATAAAAACAGATAATTAAAAAAATCTTTCTGTTGCCTTCATTTGTTTTGCAAGATATTTTCGTGTTCTATAAGCTTCAAACAACAAATTTTCAGAAGATATGTTCGCTTTTCTACAAGAAAAAATTCCAAATGTGGGTATTATTTTTAAGCCAACAAGGAATTCACCTAATTCCCAATTTGTTTTGGGGATATATCTTAAGATTACTTGCGAGTACATTAAATAATAGATTTTGATACAGCTTTCCAAATTTATTAAAATGTATTGGAATTGCGTTCATGAATTTTCATACATTGCTATTATCAAAATTGTATTAATTATGCATCTAGAAAATAGATTAGTCGAAAAAAGCCAAAATTAATTTTTGATTAGTATAATAATAAATAACTTTTGATTCGTTAGATAGATAACAAGAATTATTCTTAGAAAAATAGCACCAATCTGGAGAAAAAAATTTTTCAGTTAAATATATATTCACGCATCAACTCTAACAAATGCATTATTATCAATTATTAATTTGGAATGATTAAGCTTAGAGCGAAGAATGCAACACGAATCATAAAAGATACCGGACATTAAATAATTAATTAAAAAGGAAAACATCACTATAGGAAACAAAATAGAGAAAATTTATTGGCCATTAAATAATTAATTAAAAAGGAAAACATCACTATAGGAAACAAAATAGAGAAAATTTATTGGCTATTAAATAATTAATTAAAAAGAAAAACATCACTATAGGAAACTAAATGGAGAATATTCATTGGCTAATGTGCTATAATTTCGAAGACGACAATATATAAAACTTCACGAACGTAATATACATAAACAAGTGTGAGCAGTTCCGTAAAGATAGGTTGTTTACCGAGCAAAATCTCAAAATATAATCTTAAAACGAACGGAGGAGTGGGCACACCCTCTTAAGGAGAGTACTGTGAGATAGTAGAGCAAAATCTGGAACTAGGAGATCGGGGAGAGTAATGGATCTTCCTAATTTGCATCCGCAAGAAATCTCTTTCAAGCGTATGCTCGGCTGAACTACCGACCACCTTGATGTACCCGGGATTTTCTGTGTATACAGGGCGTTCAGTAACCAATGGTACAAGCAGGGAGGTGGTGATTCAACATAATACAGAATAAAAAATATAGATTGCGATTTTGTATACTCGGCCTCCTAAGAAAAATGTCTTTGAAAGTTCATCGGGTAAGCGCAAACTTATCAAGTCTTAATGAGTTTCGGTGTAAACTCTCCTTTATAAAGCTTTCTCCAATATTTGTGAATATCAAACGATGAATGCACAGATTAAGATTAAGCTTTCAGTTTTCAAGAAATTTTAATAACTGTTGGAAATGATTCACAGATCATGTTCTTTTTATTACATTTTAACATCTCCATTTTGCAGTTGCTATAGTAATTTATTGTTTTTAAAGTTTCATGTTCAGTGTGCTTTATGAACTAATTATATAGTTAATAAACTTAATACTCTAGCTACAAATAATGCATAAAATGTCAGTGTAATTTATGCAGTAATTTACAATACAAGGTTTATAATAATAGGAAATGTCCAACACATTTTTTAGTTATAGTTACAAGAAAAGTTAGCACTTACATCTTCTAAAATATGACGTATTAGATAGAGATAGATTTTATAGATTGATATACAGTTTAGGTTTTATTCAAAACAATATTTTGTATAGCTTAAAAAATATTTTTGAAATTTAGTGGCGAGTGCAACATGTAACACCCTGTAGAATCACCACATACCATTGTTTACTAAACCCTGCACACAGGGTAAATCTAGGTCGGGCTATAATTCTATTTCTACTGCAGATAGGAAAACATTGCAGAGAACAATTTTGCATTGTTCGTTGAGCTGTATTGTCCGAAATGCTTCGATGCAGTTCTAAAATGCAATTGCACTTTTTTAGTGGAACGCATCAAACCTTTTTACTTTTTGTGATTCTTCATGTCTTTTTGAACAAACACTATCTAATCGCTATGATAAAAAAAAAATGTATAAAAATATTTTATTCGAACTCGCGTAGATAATTAAATAAAGTAACAAATTCGTAACGTTCCATTTTTTTGAAAAAGTGCAATGGCACTTTACAATTGCACTGATATACTTCCATAAGAGATGGAACTGTTTGACAATAGAGCTTAATAAACAATATAAAATTTCTAAACAATATATTTTCTTACCTACAATCGAAAGAGTTATAGCTCACATTGTCAGTCCAATTACAGTCAGGGACTACATTAAGTGTACACCATTTAAAAACTAATAAAATTTTAAAAATTGGACCAAACGAGTTTTTTCAGATTGTTAGAACGATTAGTTTAGAAGGGCTCATTACATGGTGTACATAATTTTATCTCAAGTGAGGTGTTTAGGTCATTTGAAGGTCAACTTACATTTTTAATTTACATTTCATTTGAAGTCCTACGATTGTAGCACTTCTCGAGACAATTTCAACGATATTCATTCAAATATGACCTTGAATAACTGTATCGTTGAAATTATCTTTAGAAGGACTACAATCGTAGGAGTTCAAAAATATGTGGCTCCATTCTAAAAGACCAAGTTGACCTTCAAATCTTCGAAGCACCTTCACCTGAAAAAAAGAGTTACACCACGTAATGAGTTCCTCGAAACCATACAACTTTTGTCTGAAACATTTCTTCCAAAAAATGTAGAAGTTATTTAGACCTAGAAGAGGCATATTTTAAATTTTCATTACAGGAACAAATAGTTATTCGGGTGACTTAGGTGACACCCTGTATAACTTATTTAGAGCTAGAGAAGGCATATTTTAAATTTTCATTATAGGCACAAATAATAAATTTAAAAATAGTGACCTTCGCAATTTCGACCAATTATATTTTTTACACATTATCTAGTAAACTAATGCCTCGAAGATCTAAAGGAAGCTCAAGTCGTATGGTTCAATTTTTAAAAAGTTATTAATTTTGAAAGGGTGTCCACTTAAGGAGGTAGACTCATTTCTACGGATGGGGTTTTTCAATAGTAAAAAGCGCTAGATAAAAGATCAATCTAGGCCGTGATCGCCCTCAAAAGTCCTATCTTTACGTTTACGAGGCGTAATTTGCATTATTCGGCAGCATGTAGCTGTCGCAGCTTTATGCTTCCGAATAATGCAAATTCCGCCTCGTAAAAGTAGGACTTTTGAGAGCGATTGCGGCCTAGATTGATTTTTCATCTAGCTTTTGACTACTGAAAAACCCCATCTTTGCATTATCGCGAAATGAGAAGGCGCATCCTGCACTCTTGCAATCCTGGAAACGAGAGTCTACCCGGGTAAACTTTACTTTACCGGACTCAAAATGTTTGCCTTTGTCCTATAAATTATTATGTATTTGGTATATAATCCAGTAGATTTGTACCCGGAGAACCTGCAAATCGAAGTTTCCATCCTGTAGGATCAATGATTCAGGAGTTATGGTTGCTTAAAGTTGAGCAATTTGCAGTGTTTTTGACCGGTAAGGATGCCGTAATATAGGTTTGTAGTGACGATCGCGCGCCGCTTACCTAGCAAAACCGCTAGATGGCAGCACCTTTAATTTTTGCACCGGCTGTAGGTTGAGCCCGTATTGTCGAATTAGGCGATTCTATAGTTTTTCGGAGAATCCGTCGATCGAAGCTGGTTAGCCCAGTAGCCAATTTTGTATGACAGTCGTGACGCAGCAGTATCAGCCGGAGATTCTGACGGAATACGTGATCAGGGGCAACAGCGCGATCTTGAAGTGCAGCATCCCGAGTTACATCGCGGAGTTCGTTACTGTCGAGGCGTGGATCAGGGAGGATGGCGAGGTCTATCTTCCGGAGGATCCTGCTATCGGGCAGGGTACTATAGGTTCAAGTTAATCGGGGTTAGACACGCCTCACGGTGAATTCGCTTGTCCTCAACGGCGCGACGGCTCTGCGGGAACTTTACTCCACATTACGATTAATCCTGGAGCCAGCCGCCGCCTCGTCTCGTCGAGTGGGAACGCGAACGGGACGGACGTGAAAGCGCGTCGGGGAATGTCCGACGATTACTTTGAAACGTCGCGCGTCCCGCTCGCGGAGACGCGAATTGCCAGGGAATCTGCCACCTACCCTGAGGCGTGTCGTCGGATTCTGTGAATTAACGTGATCGAACTATACCTCTGGACAAAATCATGAGTCACCCAGGAAATTACCAGATTAACTCAATGTTGCTTTTACTAGAACTAGATTTTTACCTGAATCCATACAATGATGGTCTTTGCTCACCAATCCTGAAATACCGGACGCACATAAATAGAGTTTTATCTTAAAATACATTAATCATTTGGCTTGAAACATGCCGGCTACATGCAACGGCTTTATCATAAGCTGGTCGAACCGTGTTGTATCATGGGATTGGTCGCGTCACTGTCGCAGCTTTATGAAAATAGCTACGTGCGCAGCTGCATGCTGCCGAATAATGCAAATTACGCCTCGTAAACGTAAAAATAGGACTTTTGAGGGCGATCACGGCCTAGATTGATCTTTTATCTAGCGCTTTTGACTACTGAAAAACCCCATCTTTGCATTATCGAGAAATGAAACTACCCCTTTAATCCATGAATCTCTTATCCCAATAATGTCCTGAGTGTCTCACAGTTTCGTCCACCGGTATAATCCCCCAGCTTCGCACTGTGTGCCTCATGGTCGCGCGACCTTTGTGCATTGTTGCAACCTGATCGTCTAACACGCGTTATCCTGGCGTGCCCGCGCGGGCAGTCGTTTCGCAGTTCTTCGTCACCGAGGCCGAGAACGAGTACGTGATTCGGGCGAACAGCGCGATCATGAAATGCAAAATACCAAGTTTCGTGTCCGAGTTCGTTCAGGTGGATCAATGGATAGCCGACGATGGAACGATATACACGGCCGGCGAGGAATACGGTAGGCGCAGAAGGACGTGCGACAACTTTCTCTCTCGAGATCGCCCATTCAACAATAGTCTATGTTCTGTTTCTTCTCTCTCCCTCCATTTATTTTTCATTTCTCCTCTCCCTCGAACGCGAGGCGAATCGTTAAGGGAACACACGGGCGCGTGGGAGTTAGCGAGCGTCACGCGACGCGACGATACCGTTCCGTGTTTTTGTTCGTTATTGTACTTCACTACGTGGTGTACGCTATACGGGCTGGTATCTTGTGGGCTGTCTTCTGGGAATACGCGCGTTGCAGTGGTCCAGCAGTTCTACGAGACGAGGGTCATCGACGAGTTCGTCTTGCGCGGCAACACGGCTACCTTGAAGTGTCTCGTGCCCAGCTTTGTGGCGGATTTCGTAGACGTGATCGAGTGGCTGGCTGTCGAGGATGGGTCCACCTACTCCGCGAACAGCCAAGAAGAAAGGGGTACTTCTCACGTCTCGATTAAAAAGAATAAGGGGGGACGAGAATATTTAGCGAGCCTGCGATGAGCACGAGCTCTTCCACCCTTTCGCTGCTGTCGGATGCATGGGGTGTGTCGAAAATTATGCTACAATAGGGGAGGAATAGGAGGAATAGGAATGGAGGAATAGCTCCTTCATGTGGGAGAATAACATTTAACACGTAGCTGCATCACACATAGAAGGGTGACGGAATTATTTATCCAGATTTAAAAATGAATTTCTGCAATAATATACAGGGTATTTTCCACCTAACCATCGAACTTCTTTTAAATGGGTGTATATATTTTCATTAAAACAGTGTTATAGCTAATAAAAAAACAAATTCAACGATGTACGATATGTTATGACCTCCACATGACCTTCAACGAGAAAATCATGTTATGGGGAGGAATTTTCGACACACCCCGTAAGACTTGCCAGATTTATTTGTGGAACACTATCGTAAGACGTTTAGAGTTGCTCGAGTCGATTCTTCGGAGGATGTTTATAAAAAGTGAAGATTGTCATGCCATAATGTTAAAATTTACCAGCAATTGTTCTCTCGAGATTACTACCCCCATTACGAAAGTACGTTGCCTTTTTTAACACGATGACTGCTAAATTATTCATGATGCAATTATTTTTTTATATTTGATATTAATTATTGTGTCAATATATTGAACGCGTTCGTTGGGATTCGCAAGATATGAATAGGTTGAAAAAGTAGCTTCTATGATGTTGTAGCTTTCTCGTTTTGAAAAATCGATGTACATTAAAGCCTTAATCTAAGAAAACAGAAACGGTAGTGTACGGAGTCGGCTATATCAGTGTGAATCGCTACTAATCCAATTACAAAACTTCTCTATTTTTCATTATCTTTTTATGGGTCTTTCGCTAACTTATTTGTGACATTTTTCTGACTAAAGTAACATTAAACGAAGGTTTTTCTTAGATCAAGGACTTTCTATATGTAGAGCTCAATTTAGTATCTAGATGATTTATCATTTACAAAGAAATGATAACTAAGTGAATAGATTCTCTTTATACCTACAAAATATTTGAAACCACAATAAAATCTGTAGTAACTAACTCTATTGTGAATCATGTGAAGAAGCAAACTAGCGATTTAATCAATAAGTACTCATTTCCTGAAAATACTCACCTATAAAGCCTCCGGCATCAGTAGTAGCTGACTGCAATTAATGTGTCATGGGAAAGGCGTAAGGCTAACGCCATAAGTATTCACATATATTACGGTTGATAGTATACAGGGTGAATCATCTGAAACTAACCTCACTGTAACCTCGAGCAATCCTCGATGTTCATGATCATTGAAAATACCGAGAAGGGTAACGTCGTAACGAAGGATCACAGACGTTCAAATGTACACACGACTCCATTTTCAAAAATTATGGTGACTTTCCGTAATGAACCAGAAAATTTGTTTATATTGCACGGAATTTTGAAGAAAAAAATGAAAAGGTCATGGTTTTTAATTTTTAACTAACCTATTTTATACATTACTTAGTAAACCAATTCCTTAATATCTAAAAGATCTCAAGTCGTTCGATTCAATTTTGAAAAAGTAATTTTCAAAGGATATCCAAATTTCTCCTGGACTCGACATGAACTTTAATCCTCATTTTAGTATCCTGCATCAGTCTCTGCAGATGTCTACACGATCTGACTCGCGCAAATAGTAGGGATAGGCGGATATTCGGAAATTCGGATTCGTGTTGAGTAAGGTATTTTTCCCGGGTTCGGGTCAGGACCCGAAAATTCGTGATATGTGGTTATCCGAAGTCGAAATCGGGTCGGGATCCCGAAAATTTATATTGTTTGGAGACCCGAATGTCATAGATTTTCAGGTTCCCGACCCGACTTCGAATTCGGGTACCCGAGTATCACTAATTTTCGGGTCCCGACCCGTCCCAATTCGAATATACAAACCCTGCCCAGGCTCGGATACACCCCTAGCAAATAGCTGTAAACAGGGGAAGCAATCTCGAGCAATCAGAGATCTAGAACTACAAAAGGCATAATCATGGAGGGATCGGCCGACAACAAAAACGTTCTTCAGTCGTCGAGATCAGTTTCCACAGTGCGACCAACGCGGTCGAGCGGCCTGCGTTTAATTTTCCTAAACGAGTCCTGCTGGCGCGGCGTGGCGGTTTTAATGGAATTAATAAATTGAATCAGCATCGTGCTCATCCCTCGCGCGAACAGAGGCCGGTCTCGCTGCGCGCTTTGACGCGCCGGGTATTATTGTCGGGTTCTCAGGGTGCACAGGATGCACAAAGCAACCAGGAGGGAAGGAGAGAGAGAGAGGCGACGTGGCGGTCTGATAGAGTGGAACGCGCAATTTGCTCGTCTATGAGAAGCCAGCTTGCCCATTCCGTTCGCCGATGATGCAAACGAGAAACGGAGGCAGAGCGTGCGGCTGGCAGTGGCCTTGATCCTCGTCGCGATCCTCGTCGCAACGATGGGGATCATCCACAAGAGACGGGATTAATGGAGCACATAGATCCCATTAGCGTTCTCCGCGAACAGGGCCATCCAGTTTCGTTCGGTTGACCGGCGGCCGATGGTAACGCGTAATGGAATCTAATTCACGGTCAGTTAGTGGGTTAGCGCCCCGAAGGAAGCCGAAGTATCCATCACTGATCGATCGGATTAAACCATCCAGTGCCTGAATCTCACAGATCTCCACCGACTCGCCGATTTGTTTGACCGGGCAGACAGATGTTACTTCATAATCCACCAGGTGGTAGTCAACCTGGTTTCTAGCGCTCACTAGTGGTTCAAGCTTTCATGGTAGGGGTTTTGTCTGATGCTGAAGAAGCTACTTCCCGTTATCATCGCGGATCTATCACTGACTGACAGAGCACGTTAGAAAATTTGACTAGAAATAAAGATACTAAAGTGGGTGGTAGGTATAGAAAGGTTGGCTACCCCTGGTCTACACGCGGGACGCGACGTTCCGGCTACATTGCCGCGAGTAAACGCTATAAAACAGACCGTGGTAATATTTTCCCGGCAAATGTTTGACCGTTCGATCGCCGAGCGCGGCCGATTAAGTGGAGCAACGAATCGGGGTCAACGGTCGTACCCGTTCGTGATTTCGGATTAGATTAAACCGGAGACTAATCAAACCGACGAGGAAATTGATGTTCGCTGGCTAGCTTAATTTCCATCCGAGCAAAGAGAGAGCGCCGTCGTGGAAACGACTCGCGCGCGAGTCAGCGTGGTTCATTGAAATTTTAATCGATCGGATCAAAGCCCGAATAGCACAGCTCGTCGGATGTGTGGATATATGTGTGTGTCTCTGTGTGTGTTTGTCTGTTTTGTTTTATCGGAGCGGCACACTTTGATTTCCCACCTCTGTGTTCGATTGATTGCAGTGGTCGCCCAATACTTCGAGATTCAGGTTTATGATCAGTTCGCGATCCGCGGGAACGCCGCGATATTCAAATGTCAGGTCCCGTCGTTCGTCGCCGACCACGTGGACGTGGTTGGATGGGTCGATTCGAACGACGGCAGTTACATGGCCGATGGACAATCATACGGTACCAATCAGCATGCAGCATCAACGGATCAACCATTCCCGGCGAAACTGCAGAACAGACGCCCTCCGATTTTCTTAATTTTTCAATATGTTATAAATCTCAACAGTTTGAACAACTTTTCCCTTTGGGTGTTAGCGGCGGTCTCGCTTAGTTTTCGAGATATTCGCCAAAAACTATCGGCACAATAATAATGTCTACTCGATTCTCTTCCAGCGTCGCCAGGTCTTGTCTCCCACTCTACCTCACCTCTTCTACGACGCCATTCTCGTATTCCCCGCGTCACAATGTCACGTGACTAGCCCAGCAATGACAGAGAGAGGGCAACTGTATTCCCCTCGATTTCCCCTGGCGACACTGATCCTCACGCTTCCGCCATGGCCTGGTCACGTGACGTGTTTCGCCTCTGCCGGGTATGCGTCACAATGTCACGCGACTAATCCGACAATGACGAAGCAGGAGTAATTGTATTCCCCTCAATTTCCTCGGTCTGATAATATTGATCCCCACGCTTCTACCATGGATCGGTGATGTGACGTGTTTCGCCTCCGTCGTGCATGCGATACAATGTCACATGACTGGTAATGACAGAGAGGGGATAGCTGTATTCCCCTCAATTTCCCCGCTCTGGCGACACTGCTCTATGCAGATTGGGTGACGTCGCATTATTCCCTTGAATTATGCTACCCTGGAAACCGTAACTTTGTTTGAAATTAATTAATAATTTTGGGGATATTCGAGTGGCCCACTGCAAATGGAACACACTGTATCGGCAGATTTCACTGTACTGATCGTCCACCGTGAGATGGGCAGTGAAAAACTTGTAGGGACCACGTGATATCCCTACTCCGCGGTATAGAGCGATGTGGTAGTGCTGTCGACCGATCCCGCCAGAACCCAAGCGAGGGGGAGGGGGGGTCCGCAACTTAGCGTGAAGAGTGGGGTCTCGCAGATCCTCCTGCGCTCCTGCTATCTTCTGATGGAAGATCAGTAGTGGTACCAATAGTTTTTCGCGAGTATTTCGGAAACTAAGCGGAACCGCCGTTAACATGTAAAGGAAAAAGTTGTTCAAACAGGCGATTTCTACGACATATCTAAAAATCATGGAAATAGGAGGGTAGCTGCAGTTTCACCCCCATTCCCACTCTCTTTTTCCGTCGGGAGAGATTGCTGCTGCCGCGCGTTCAATTTCGCGTTGCTTGCTTCTTCGAGTCTTCGCAGTCGCGTGGGCGTACTTTCTCGAATTCGTGCTCGCCGAGTTTAAGAGTGTGGGTAATCGTTTCCGCGAGGAACAGATGTTCGCGAAGAGATTTCCTCCTTGATGTTATTGCCGTGTTTAAGAGATTCTTGATCAGTTTTATGGGCGTAAAGCCTAACGGAGTACTATTACCGCTCGGATGGTGAGATACTCTTGGTGAGGGACCCTCCGAGATCTCACGGAAGTCTTAAATTATCATTTGTTTAGAGATTGTTGGGAGGAAAGTTTGAGTTGTTTGTTTTAGTGTTTTAGTTGAAGGGCTCGGGGGCATAGAAATCACTTTTGGGACGATAATAAGTTTGGTGTTATGTTGTACGAATCTTCGTAGCGTTCTGTAGAATGAATTTTCGGTTTTGGAACCAATTAAACAAAAGATTTTCGAATATTTATTAATTTTTATTATTATTAGAATAAAAAAAGAGGGAATCAAGTCATTTAGCTTGACCGAAAATGTAGCTACAAGAGAGAAATTAATTATATTTATTCTTCATTTGTTTTTTTTTTCACTTAACGCGTAGTACATAATGATTTTAATTTTTAAATTGAAAATGTTAGTTTTGAAAAAAAAACCGTAGCCTGAGTGGTATGATAAATGTATGTATTAAGTAAAATATTTCTATTTATAACAGAACAGTACACGTGTAAATGAAAAAAATCGAAATTCATTCAATTAAAACAATTTTGTAACTTATTGCATTATAAAATATCGCATGTATTACATTAATTTAAATATTTATATGTGTTAAATATTTATACATATATTCTTATACATTCATATATTTTAAATATTTATATATTCTTATATATACATATATTTTAAATATTTATATATTCTTATATATACATATATTTTAAATATTTACATATTCTTATATTTTCTTATACATATATTTATATATTTTAAATGTGTTTATATATTCTCTCATATATTTATATATTTTAAATATTTATGTATTCTCTCTTGTGTGCTTATAAACGCATTTTGGAATTAGTTTAGTCCAACATATATATGGTAATTAATTTTTAATTTTCAATTTGAGAAGTATCCTCTACTTTCTTTTTTGTTTTAGTCGTATTTTAGACATTCTAGGTAATGGAATATTTGGCTCTTTAATTCAACAATACTTTCTCTCAAAAGCGATAGTCGATTCTGAGGAATGCTATGAAGGTTTTGCAACACTAAACGTATACTTATGCCTGATACTACTCTGAAAGCAATTTGTATAACCCAGCATTTTCCAATTCAAAATGGTGCATATGAAATGTCGGTACAAATGATTAGCAAACTTGTTTACACTTTTTAAAATGGAAGATAGTAATGATTGCAGTTGTATACAAGTTAATTTAGAATTTATTAGAATTTAACATCTATTGTTATGATAGAGAGAATTTTTTATTATTAATTCTCGATTACTAATAATTTATTAGAATTATTATTCATTTACTTAATAACAATGAAGTGTAAAAATAATGATGTTATTTATTATTCGTTTATCTTATCAGTCATCATTCACTCCAAAAATTGTTTGTGATGTATGTTCATAATAATCATAATTTTAGCATAAACTTTGAAACTTTCTATTATAAA
The DNA here is from genome assembly GCA_028455795.1 of Lasioglossum marginatum. Taxonomy (NCBI): domain Eukaryota; kingdom Metazoa; phylum Arthropoda; class Insecta; order Hymenoptera; family Halictidae; genus Lasioglossum; species Lasioglossum marginatum. The sequence continues at coordinate 1,494,517 of CM052268.1, forward strand.
TGCAATACTTTTCTGTGAACAAGTATGTAATTGATTGTAAACCTTTCAGTAAACATATATTAGCTATTAACTTGATATACATGAATCTGTGTTCAAGAATTCAAATTTTTTATAATAATATTTTAAAGTTTATAAAATTTTTTATAATAATCTCGTTAGTGAATAAATTCAGATTGTTCGATGATATGCAGTAGATATTTTACAAAGGCATTTAATACGTTAAAAAACATTGTATTGTTAATAATTAGGATTAATAATTATTGAAAGAAGGACAGTGACGTATCATGCAAAAGGAGAAATTTAATTGACATTCGTACGTTGCTATTGGTAGAACCTACCTGGTAATAATCGATAAACTTCATCATTTTTACTCTCTTGATCTTTTCTTATTATAGATCGAACTTCATTTCAAGTTTAATAAAATATTAGTTGCCGCTAAAATATCCGAGATTTGATATGTAACGGCCTACATCCTCAATTTGCTTGAATACTTTGCTCCAAGAAAAGTCTCAAAATTTGACTGTCTAGGGAACAAGAAATTAGAGTCTTGAACAAATTCTTTCGAAACAAAAATTTGCTTCTCGAGCTTCAGTAAATTAATTATTATTAGAAATTGATCATAGTCAGAAAACTCTTTTGTATCAATCTCTTTTAAATCAATAAGGTTTTACAGTTGATGCGAGTAAAATTAGGTGGTCAATTTAAATTATCATTCTGTTGGTTAATCTTTTCATGAAATGTGGAATTTCGCTGTTTTGCCCATTTCCATGAAAACACTTCTGAATTTTCATCTTGGAAACTGCTTATTTAATTGAATAATAATAGACCCTTTTTTAAAATTGAAAAATCAATTTTGTTATACTAGAAAGAGTAGACAAATTCTCATTCTATTTTGTTATGTATTAGAGATTTAACATTTTAAACAAAGCTAATAATAGTTCTTAACTTTTAATTATAAAAAAATGATTGCAACAATTATTACAACATTTTAGATAAAAATTTAACAAATCCAATTGAACTTGGCAAATAAAAATTCACAAGTACAACGCGTTCTCATAGCAAATTCGTAAGCAGCAAAGTGATGACTTAAACTCCCCATAATTTTCCCTGGACTACGTCATACATTATTTTGAGCAATATTCGACGTCAAAAAGCGATCGATTCAGCCCGCAATCATTGACCTCCGATTAATCATTTTCGAGCGCGAGACTGAATACCGTTAGAATGAAAATAAGCCGTCACGAATTTTTGAACGTTCCCCAGCGCGATCGATCGCGGATACGAGGCTGTATGTAGATATGCGGCTTATGGTAAAACCGGAAACCGGTGTCTGGTTGCAGTTGTCGGGCAGCGGTATGCAGTGAACGTGATGGACGAACACGTCCTTCGGGGGAACGCCGCAATTATCAAGTGTCACATACCGAGCTTCGTTGCCGAATTCGTCGAGGTTGACTCTTGGATCGAAGACGAGACCACTGAAATATACCCTAACTCCGATTACGGTACACACACATACGCCCACGTGCTCGTTCCGCTCGCAGGAACAGGCGGAGCGAGTGGAACAAATTTTCTAGAGGTGTGCGAGAACCTGAAACTATCGGGTCGGGCCTAGTCGGGCCGGGTCGGGTTCTCCAAAGTATAAATATGCGAGAACTCGAAACTACTTAGGGTGTCCGATGCTAGGAGTTGTTTTAGTCGAATCGGGATTCTCGAAATTTCAATACGAGCTTCGTTAGAAACAACCGCAAATTGAATACTTTTTATCCTCGCACATAGGATCGTAGTTGCCGGTGACTGGGTTTCTTACGAGACATCCATACTGGCGAATACACGGTCGGGTCTCCGCAGACCCTTAACTTCCGCAGCCATCGTCATGCGGAAGTTAATATTCAAAGAATGAATGATCTTAGGTTGCGACTGTATTCATTAAACTTTCTACGTCAATACCGACATTTTTATGTCACGAGATATATTCGAATAATCGATTATGGATAGTGCATAATGCGTACTACAGTATTGTTCGCTTAAGCGTCGTAATATCAATGTCGTAATATTCAAAAAATGAACGATCTTAGGTCGCGACTGAATTCATTAAATTTTCTACATCAATACCCACATTTTTATGTCACGAGATATATTCGAATAATCAATTATGGATAGTGTCGCAGATTCGGCATTGCAATTTTTGAAAACATTTTTTTCACATCCTGTAGCAAACTAATTGCTCTAGCTTCCCAAAAAAGTTCAAATCTTCAAAAGAATTTTCTTATTTTTCTCCAAAGCGATTTTCTTATTTTTCTTCAAAGCGATTTTCTTATTTCGCAACAAACGCGAAGGGTTTCTTGGGCCTTTTAGGGGTATACCCCGCAAATGCGACACTTAAGCTGAGAATAGGGGGGAGCGCGAAAATTAAAATCGGAGTGACTTAGATACACACAATACATCGTCATATTCAGCAAAGTTCTCCAAATTTCGGGAATCCCGACCCAATTCAACCCGGCCCGGCCCGAAACTTTCGGCTTCTCGCACACCTCTGCACAGCGCCCACGTGTTCATTCCGCTCGCAGCACAAGTGGAGCGAGTGGAACAAGTTCTCCCATTCATACATATACCGTAGATTTTTGTTCTCTCCTTTCTTACTGCTGTCTCGCCATGCCGTGGCCACGTCACAGGCGCGAACGCTTTTCCTTTTTTCGCGATCGAAATGTCAGTAACGCGGCTTGGTTACTCGCGCGTACACGCTCCATTTCGCCTCGGGCCGCGGCGCGGTGGAAGCGGAAAAACGGCCGAGCGATCGTTTTCATTCATAACCCGCGCGATGAACATCGTTGTCGGCTTGGGACTCGAAAGCGTTTCAAGGATTCGAACGTTAAACTGATCGTTAAATCGTAACGAGCGATATCCTCTGCGATCCCGGGCAGGAATCGTTCCATAGTAAACACGAAAGGAAGCACGCAACAGGTACGATCGTTGGTATACAGGCTGCGAAATAATTGTTTGCCTCCCGATAAAGCGACCAGGGAATATCGGCGGTGCTCGATTAACACGTTCCGGACGGATCCAGCGGATATAACGAGTGTTTTTGCGAGAATACATCGAGCTTGAAAAATATGCAATGTAACCATTAGACTGCGGATTTTATGCATTAATCAGAAAAACCAGTTGATGCTATTTTAAGCAATAGAAGCATTGAAGAAATTTAAGAATGTTCATATGAAGCCTTGATCTAAGAAAACGGAAACTGTAGGCTCTAAGAAAAACGAAGGGTAAACTTTACTTTACCGGACTCACAATTTGTGCCTTTCTCCTATAAATTATTATGTATTTGGTATGCAATCCAGTAGATTTGTACCCGGGGACCCTGCAGATCGAAGTTTCGATCCTGTAGGATCAATGGTTCAGGAATTATGCTTGCTTAAAGTTGAGCATTTTTCAGTGTCTTTGACAGGTCGTCGCTTACCGAGCAGAACTGCTAGATGGCAGCACGGACACACAGTAATATCACTAATATAGAGAAAATATCTCGGAAAATGTTTGAGAGGAAATATCGTGGAAGTATTTACAGAAACCTAACCCAGACCTAATCCAGACCAGTTAAAACGCAACATCATGGCCATGTCTTCCAAAATTCAAACAATAATCGCAATACCCGCTCTATATTATCAGCATTAACGCGTGCCTGTGCTGCCATCTAGCGGGTCTGCTCGGTAAGTGGCGCGCGATCGTCACTATAAATATGGCGGCCTTATCTGTTAAAAACACTGCAAATTGCTCAACTTTAAGCAACCATAACTCCTGAACCATTGATCCTACCCTAGGATCGAAACTTCGATCTGCAGGGCCGTCGAGTACAAATACATATACTGGATTACATACCAAATACATCATAATTTATAGGAGAAAGGCACAAATTTTGAGTAAGGTAAAGTAAAGAGCAGCCAAAACTAATATCCCCTCCACTATGAGTAGTCTCTATTGATCTAAGAAAATGGAAACCGTAGGATCTAAGAAAAACGAATATCCCCTCCACTGCGGGGCCAAGAAGCTAGAGCTGTCTCGGTCGCCAAGCAGTGTAAGGGTCGGGTATATCGGTGTGAACCACTACTAATCCGATTAGAACATTTCTTTATTTTTATTATTCTTTTATGGGTCTTTCACCGGCTTAGTTGTGATATTTTTCTGACAACACTAAACACGATGTAATTTGAGCTACGTCTAAGTAGAACTACAGGGTGTAAGAAACTCAAGGGTCTATTGTACTATTTATTTAACAAGTTTCAACTTGTTATTAAAAAATGGAAACAGCTTCTAAACGACGTCTTGCAATTGTTGCAAACTATTTGTATTTTGCATAAAGATCCGCAGTCTAATATTTAAGAGATATGAGAAAAGATAAAGATTTAAAATGAAAAGTTATACAGGGTGTTCTAACTGAAACGGGCTACCTAATTGCCATCTGTGGGAAATATTTATAACGGTGCCAACCCCATTGCAATAATTGTTTAATATTGCGACGAGTCCGTCGCTTTATCTGCACCCTTACCCTGGAGGAAACTTAACTTAACCTACAATCATTCTTGATTAAATTGAAATTAGGGTTGGGTTAGGGTTGATTTTTTTGAGGGGTTGTTGTGGGGGAATCCCTCTTACATCCCTCTTTTACGGCGTATTTGATTCACTGTACATAAAGAATTGGATTCAGTATACTTTATTAAATATAAATGGGGTCCATACAATTATTACCTTCTCGTAAACTATTATTGATAATTTTTTAATAAACGGCAACGTTCAACTTAAACAATCGATACTATTCAAGGTGGTGACGTTGACAACAATTTATTAACACTTTCACTGCCATGGTAGTAGGTGCCACGACATTTCTATCAAACTTGAAGATTAATTTTTATTATAAACTTTCCTCTTCCATCTGCTGGTTAATGATGTGAATGATGTGTAATGATGTGTAATGATGTGAACACCCTGTATATATCGTCAATAACACCCAAGTTATAATTCGGTATAGTTATTAAATATATTACTCGTATATTTCAATTATTTATAATAACAACATGAAGTTTAAAAGAATACTCAATACTCAATTTTAATCTTTTGGGTAGGTATCAGTTAGGGGTTGTTTCGGAAAACTATCCTGGAAAATAATTTTTTCTATCTCTAATAAAACATTTAAAATTTCCGAATACTGAAAATGGTACAGGAGCCAACCGCCCACGCTTATTTACCGGAACCTTTACCCTACGTGCCGACTCTGTTTTTACGAACGTGGAAACTGAATTCCGCAATAAGCGAGTTATGTCAATGCACGTCGTGGAATGTGTATATTGAAACGGAACTCCGAAACAGAGCGCAGCAGTATACGTTCCAGCTGCGACGTCAACTGCTTCCTAAAGTTTCGAGTTACGACCTAAGCTGGAATCTGTTTGATCTTTTCGCCCGGAGTGTGATAATTTATGAGTTATTAAACTGCGGATGTTTATGCGAATTTCCATTTTTACCAAATTTTTAACTTTTTATAGCTACTGTACTACTACAATGTCAGAGTCAATTTTATTTTCTAAGCATTGTTGCTTAAATGCCGATATTTAAACTGTTATAATTTCCTAATAAAAAATCGGACAACAATAAATTTAACAATCATTTTTTTAAATATATTTTTGCATGGTATAAAAACAAAAATATTTTTTTCGAAAATGCTACGGGCTCAGCGGTTCTAAAAACATTAGAAAAATATTTAAACAAGATTGTATACCGCTTGTCATTTGATGTTTGCAATTTTTAAAAATATTTTACAACAATATAAGTTTAGAATAATATATATATGGTGTACCATGAGATCTTTACACGACCAAATCGGTTCCTTATTGTAAAGCAGCAAAAAATTGTACATCAACTTTTAGGGGTTGTAATACACACCGATTTTGATGACACTTTGCACAAGTGTTCACTAGACATACCTAAGAGTTTAGTCACATTTCGTTCGTGCCCATTTTTTATTTTAAGGGAGGAATCAACCCTTCTATCCTTTTAGGCTAGTGCCTATAAATAATATCCATAAATCGCAAACCACAAAACATATCAAAAAATGATTGAAGCAAAAGTTATATCGTATCTTGAGGCCCATAAATCTGTCCGAAAAATTTTTAGAAAAAATCATTTTTGTTTTAAATAATAATTTTGAAAATGCTTTCCTCACAAATATTTTACCATGGATTCAAAGATGAGATACAACTTTTGCTTGAACTATTTTTTGATACCTATTGTAGTATGTAAAGGGTTGATTCCTCCCTTATAGTAGAAAAGGAGCACGAATGAAATCTAGCTAAATTCTTAGGCATATCTAATGAACGCTTGTGTAAAGTTTCATCAGGTGAGAAATATTTTGTTAAATATTTAGAAAAATGCTGAATCCGACATATCATGCAAAAATATCTTGGAAGAAAATAAGACTTCACGCTTTAAAATGGGTCTAGGATTGATGTTGTACGATCGTTATTTACGAAATTATAACAATTTAACTGTAGTCAATTTGTCGAAAATCGGAAATTTAGTGGAACCTTTGTGGAGTCGCTGCAAATGGCTTTTATGGATAACAAATAACCCAATATTGTGAAAAGTAATATGTCATCAATTCCGTAGAATTTTGAAAAGTGCACACAGATCTGTAGCCCGGATACGGCAAACAATTCTTCGCACCCTGCATATCGCAATGGCTTATCGTAGAGCGACAGAAAGAAATGGATTGGGATAGATGAAATTGCGAGGAAAGAAATATGGAGTAGGATATCGATCAGCGAGATGGTTGAATCTATTTCCGTGCGTCGACGTGTTTTTTTTCAGAGCGTGTTCGTTCCATCGGCTTCCGCTCGAATCTCGATCGTGCTTCTCAAAGGTCGACCGGCAACGGAAACATGAATACTGGCGCGCCGATGAAATCGTTCGAAAGCCCGGATGCCCCTCGTTTCGGAAACGAAACGCCGAACTATTCTTGAACTGTTCGTACGACGTTGACTGCCGCTGCTCGCGCTGTCCCAGACTTCCTTCCCTTCCGTCTCAACTTCGTCAGCAAACCGCAAACTCTCTCGAACCTTTCCTTCCCTGTGTCTTCACTATACAGTGTACTGTTTGTGGATGCTTTTAGTCGATGTTGTTTGCATGCATCCGGCTCGTTCGTCCGTTGTTTGATAACCGGAAGTCGGTATGAATGGAATGCCGTCATATAATACGCAAAATTCACAATGAGTCGGACGTTGACCCAGACTTTGCCACGGGGTATTTTAGTACAGGACAGCGAAAAATCTTCTTTGAAAAGTGGACGCTTTCTTGGAATACATGTAGAGTACATTTTTGAGAATGTATTTTTGAAACCTTAATCCAGAATTTTTAAAATTGTCGAAGTTATAGCGGTTTGAAGAGTGGGAAATTCAAGTGCTCCGACAGTCGATGACGTAGATCGGCTACCCCACTATCGGGCTCTTGTCGCCCCTCCGAGTGGACTCGCACCAGCGCGAGAGGGGAGTGCGAGCACGTCCCATGGACCCAGTATCGCCAGAATCTACCAAAACTGGTCGATTTTTTCTCTTCTCCTTTTCCCCTTCCTCTATCCCATTCTAGCACCATGAGCATACTCCAACATCCCCCATTAAGTCCGTAGACTGGTCACGTATTAATCTGGTCATCAGAGAGGGGGTAAACTGTATTCCCCTCGATTTTCTCGATCTGGCGACACTGGGCCGCACACTGTTGTTCCCCTCCATTCGATTGGTTCCCTTTGGAAATAAAGTCAAGCTAGGAAAGGTGTTGAAGGGAGATTAGAGGATTGATGGTGGGGGTCGCTTAGCGACAGCGGGGATGAGGTCCCCGGCTCTGGAAATAAAGTCAAGCTGGGAGATGTGTTGAAGAGTGGGAGACCAGAAGATTAATTTCCCGACTCCATCATAAGGCAAGTAAGGCGAGCTCGTATTCCCCTCTCGCGCTGACCAGCTGGGTGGGGACAGCCGATTCTATGTCATCGGCTCCCGGAGCAGCAGTTGCCCAGGCCTGACGCAGAGTATCGGAAACTTCAATCACGTTTTCGTTGGGATTATGTCCGATTCCATTCAAGCTTCGTGCCTACCTGCAGCACACGTGTTGCTTTTGATGGCAGCAGAATTAATCCTTGGATGACGATGCTTAGATCTAGTTTAATAAAAAATATTACAATTATCATATAATATTAAATACTTAATATCTAATATCATTTAATAAATAAGTATTTAAATCAATTTGTAACTGAAACTCTATATTCTACTAATCATTGTCCATGGTGTAGTTGTCAAAATGATCCTGTATCCGAGGGTTAGGTCAAAATAATTACTTGCTGCAATTTTGTGATTTTTTATAGTGAAAGAACGAGAATTTCTAAATTTTTATTTTGTGTCAGATAAACCTGGAATCACATAGCTGCCATTTGGAGGGCAGTATATTTTTGAGTACTCATGGATGTACTTGATTTTAAATGTCAGCGTATACAAACCTTTAATTATAAAAGGTTGTGTAGGTTTAGAGTGGAAAGTGTACTAAAATACCTCTTTAAAGGATGGGAGTCCTGTAAAAACTCGAACGCTTTAGACATCGGCTACTTTATTTGCATTAAAAGTATTCTCAAAATCTTATAAATTTTCCTGAAAATCCTGTTTTAGCACATAGGATAATCATTTTTTGAGAATTTTTGTGCAAATATTGTTTGCTGTTTGTAAATATTCTTCCATATGTGGGTCCGATGAAATGTGTCCTGAAAAATGTAGGGTTAGTTAGTAATGTAGGGTTACACTACTTCGATGGTCAGAAAATAATACGATTTTTGTGGATGTTTTTAAACAAAAACTCTGCCTTTAAAACTGATGGACATTATTAAGTTCATCATTATGGCAATTTAAATTTTAAGTTAATTTTTTATGAAAATGATCTTAAAGTAAATTTATTATAAGTATATTTATATATAGCGATTCTTAAAGTATTCAAACAATTTTTGAAGCAGTAATAGTGTTTACAGCCAAAATTAATTTATATACTTTAGAAGCCCTCTAAAATTAAGTTTAAAATCAATTCATTATTAGAATTCGTCTAAAATTAAATCTATTATAAGAATCCCTCTAAATTTTTTAATTCATCCAAAATTAATTTAACTTGTTCAATAAAATTTTGAAAATGTCTGTTAGGTATTAAAGGCTACCAAATTTCAAATTTTGTGAATTTTTCTATAGCACCCTTACTTATATTTTTGAAATTTAAAATTGTAGAAAAAAGCAAATTTTCAATTTTTTGAAGTCGTGAAAGTAGAGAGATCTCTCGAAACAATTTAGTGTATCTTTAAAAAATGATGCACAAAATGCAATCTAGAACTTTAAGCCCTTCGACGATATCTCTTTAGTATACATTGTTCCAGGATTTAGATTAAATCCTCTGATTGAAACTTTTTTTTCTTAAATTTCACTAGTTTAATTAACGTTGACTTTTTTTATTCATAGTAAATATTTATTGTCAACATGTTATCAACGTTAGCGATGGGATCGAGTCGCAGTGATATAGTTCAACTGTTCAACACTGCAAAACACTGCTCATTGCATATTTAAATTTTTAACCTTCAATAGATACTTATTATAAACATTTGTGCACTAACGACAAATTTGCAAACCTTCTTTAAGAAGTTTTACTGTGTCAATATTGATCCAATATTTACCTCAACTATCAATGTAACATATTTAGCAAACAATGATTTTGAATAATTGAATTGAATAATCTCTCAAATACATTTATATTATTCACAATGTCATTAACGTTAAATTATTTCACTTTATTCAAGAGTGAATAATTTTATGGGAAAAGCAAGTGCATAATTATTACTAGTGAAATGTACAAATGAGATTTACGCAACTATAATGAGCCACAAGGGGCTACATATTCTATTATACATATACAATGTATTTGCAAATGAAATAGTGCATATAAATTTTACAGTAGGCACTGCTATCTACAATATTACCTCTCATCATTCAACATAAAAAGGTATTATGCTTCTCGAAATATTTAAAAACACAATGAAAATTTTTTTCCAAAATATTTTAAAAAATATTGTACAATCACAAAAACACTAAAAAATAAATAAAACCAAATTTGAAAGCAGTAACCAAAGATCATCGTTTATGAAAACGATTAAAAAGTGTTCTACAAAATATTTAGACTGTAATTTTAATGGAAATGTTTTAAGGCATGCATCTGATGGTGATAAAAAATCCTGTGAAATTTTTTTGCATATTAACATGTATTTTTCATAACGTAATGTGGTAGTTGGCGCCAAGCTGAGTTCAACGACTTACATACCAGGACCTTGAAGTGACCTTGAAGGCGAAAAAGTTATTTCCAGTTTCAAGAATGCAAAAATAATAAAACGAAAAGAGTAATATCACCATATTTTATTAGATGCTCATAATGCTGACCATATATTTTATCTTTTAAATGTTTATCTTCAATTACTTTGATTGCATGGAATTTTCGTGGTTGCTGCTTTCGTAGTCAAAGTGTTAATCTCAAAATTTGCGCTTGCTCTAAAAATGGTGTTTGTAAGCGAAAATACGAGGTACGAAAAAAGATTAAGAATTTCAAGAATAGTTGAACAGTGTCAAGTATCAAAATCTGGAACAAATGCTTCGAGCGTGGTTCGATCCCATCGTTAGCCATTAGCATGCCGGCGGGGTTAGAAGGATTAAAGGGAATATCATGAGCGATCGGCTTCTTACATTTCACGGACATCACAGGAACAATGCATCGGCCCGATATTCCCGGGCTGTTGTTTGACGAACGAGCTGGAATAGAACCGATTCGTCGAACGGTGAAAGCGCGAGATAGACACAGAGTCCGTCGCTGTTCAACGTTCAACGAACTTGGCCAAGGTAGTAGAAGGTAATAGAGTGCATGCGGGCCAATGTATTAATCAAGACAGCATTGTACTCGTCGACACGGTTGCATGTCTGTGTGTACGCGTGTTTGTGCAGAGGACGAGTATCATGCGGTCGCTCGGGATAATTGAATATTTCTGATCCCGGGTAACCATCGGTCGGGAAGCGTAAAATATCGTTCTCGATTAAACTGTTTCAATATCGACGCCCGGTCCTGCTCTTTGATCAGTCAATTATCCCGAGGTAGAAAGTCGCACGAGGAAAATCAGCAGCGAATTAATCTCCGTCTTTCTCTGCCCCGATCGTCGGCCATCGTAGATGGAAAATACTTGGTACTGCCATCCGGAGAACTGCACATCCGCGACGTTGGCCCCGAAGACGGATACAAGACCTACCAGTGCCGCACCAAGCATAGACTCACCGGCGAAACAAGACTGTCTGCTACCAAGGGACGACTCGTCATTACCGGTAAGTGACTGAACACCAGCAAACTGTTCTGACACATTCATTAACATCGAAACTACGATTCCGATTCGATCGAGTCCGTCCTCTAAGTGTTCCACTTCTTTCTCGTGATTAACCCGGGATTTTGCTGTGAGATAACATGTTTAACTAGACAAGAATCGGAATCGTGTTTCCCAGCTTCGAACCTGGACGAGGATTGTCGTGTTCGAGTAATTTGTGCGATTCTATTGTGATTGATATCTTATTGACATTTCTCTTTTATGATAGTTGTGCAACGTCCAGCTTGTAAGCTTGGACATTTAAACACTATGTGTTTACAAAGCCAGCGTCTCGTGAATATCTGTCTGGGTTCGAAGCTATTGACCGAGGCAATTGATTCTCTGCGAGCCCGAGTGAAACGATTCAGGCACACAATGTTCGCGTCTAATTACCTTGACAATCAAGTTATGCATCCTAACGGAGTACCTTGCAAAATCAATTGCTCTCGGCTAAGTAACCACGTCGACGTACGTGTGTAATCACATAGTCCAACGAGCTTGATCATAGCGTCGTTGCAATTCGTCGAGGCACTTTGATCTCCTAGATTCTCCAATTAAAATTGTTGAAAATGAAAAGAATGTTGGATCAAGCTCGTTGGCGAACCTGAATGCTGGGACAGGGTACCCCTGCGGGCACGCGCCACCGCCCGCCCATAATTGTTCACTCTTGGCATGATCGGTATCGGACGATTTCGATCTCGAAGACTCGAGAGTCGTGTGAAAACGGGAATTGAACATAGAAAGCTAACGACAAGATTGCTCCGCGCCGATGCGCGTTGCGGCGCTCTCACGCGATCTCCGGGCTCTGTCCTTCGCTCTCGCGTGGTAAGTTCAACGTCACTTCTACACGCGGGACGTCCGAAGACGTCCCAGACACACTCTCGGCACACGTGGAATTGCACCTGCCGACTTTTAATGACACGTCGTCTCGCGAGCTCTCTCCACAGACCTGCGGAAGAGACTCGGACTAGATCTAATTGCGAGAGTCACGCGGATGTCTCTCGCGACGGGATTTACAGGGTCGTCGAGATGGATCCGGAAATGTCATTGGGTAAAGAGGAACCGGTCCAGGAAATTGTCAATATATTCTTTCGCCAAGTTAAATAAGAAGTAGTACAGTTTTGTTCCGATATAAGACGACGGTGTTTAGTTTGAAATAAGACAATCGCTATCCCCACTATCTTCTTATGAAGTTGTCCGTTCGGCACCGATGAAGACTGGTCTCCCACTCTACTCGTTCCCTTCTACAACGCTCTTCCCCTACCGCCACGGTCTGGTCACGTGACTCTTTATCGTGCACGTGACATAATGTCAAGTGATTAATCCGGTACTAGCAGAGAGAGGGTAACCATATTCCCCTCAATTGGTGCTCCCTCCCCTGATCTGGCTATACTGTTCTTAGTGCCCGAAAGAATGGGTATGTCATAAGCTATCTTTTTTCAATAAACAATATCGCTACTCGCCCGACCACTGTATAGTTTGCCACTTCAAGCCTTTCGCTCATCCTCCCTGTTCTCTGTTGGTCCACTCAAGACCAAAGTCAAGCCACATAGATATCCTGATTCCTGATAGGAAGCCGATCCCGAGCCATCGTCATAGATGCACGGTGATAACGGAAAGTAGCTTCAGCCTCGGACAAAATCCATGTCATTCACCATGAAAGTTTGAATGAGGTTGACTACCATTGGTGTATACTTATCCTCTGTGTTCCCTCTAGGCCCATTCAGGAACAAAATCAAGCCGTATAGGTACCCTGATCCGAAATACGACGAAAGGCTATCCCGAGTTTTATATCGGAACAAAACTTATAAACAATGGAATTACATGATGTAGACTCCGCTAGCCTACATCTACCTGTAAACTGTAGACTGAGTTCTACCTGAACCGCTGCTGGGTAGCTTCACCACCACCTTGTCTATTTTCGAGTTGCGATGCTTTGCATTCACCTTTGCCTCGACTACGCCCTACACATGATACTCAAAAGGATTACAGTCAGGATCCCTGGAAGGTCATAAATTTAGAGACCAGTGACAACCGTTCGTAAACCCTGATCAATCTTTTCTTTCAATTCGATCCCAAATTCCGCGATTCTCTTGCGATCAGAACGATTCCTTTTTTTACGTGGTGGTAATCACTCATTACGGATTCCCCTTCCTGGGGGAGGAGAGAGATAGGGATATGCGGACCCTAACCCAGCCCCCGGGCGACCGGTGGGCTTGGTACACCCGCTAACTTCACCACGGTGATCATCCCTAGGCTAACTGGAAAGGGGGACAAGATCACAAAACCGAATGTCACTCGCCTCCCTTCCACATCAGAACGATTCCTGTGAATTGTCCGGGATGCAGTTACCTCCTGCTGCTCATCAGAATTTAGGAATTGCTTGGCTAGGTCGTAAACTTCCGGCTTCCTGTAGCCAAACCACGCAACGATTTCCGCTGGCGATTTTCCAGCACGGAACGATTCGAGTATCGACTCGGTCGTATTCTCGACAGTATCGCTGGGGAAATTGAGGGGAATACAGTTGCCCCCTCTCTGCCATTACCGGGTGAGTCACGACGCAGACATTTGGTCGGTCACGTGATCGGTCTGTGGCGGCAGCGTGGGTATGCTCCTCGCCAATGTAGGAATGGCATTATAGAAGGGGTAAGGTAGACTGGGAGATAAGTCTTAATCTGCTGACACTGGTTTTCGTTTCGTGCCTAAGTGTTTTCCCACTTGTTCATTTGTTGATGGCTTATACAGCAAGTTAGCTTATACAGCAAGTTAGCTTATTTATATTCGCATTACTTATGTCTTGTGTATGAGACTGCCCAAGAACATTTCGAATTTATCTCGACGACCCTGTATTTGATCGAGGATTCGCATCGATTCGCGTGATTGGAGGATGCTCGATGGAATCGAGAGATTCGCCCGATGTCCGCCGAGACGTGGTAACGAGAATCGTAGAGGGTCTGAGCAGGGGACTCACATGCTCATGTACCACGGACCCCGCAGTCACAGACCATTCGTTGTGAAACAGAACCCGTGGGAAGCGTACGGCCAAAGTTCCCTTCGATGGACAACATAAACGGACTTTCGACGGAGTCGAAAGCTACTTTGCCACTTCTGTGCCCCGCCCAAGGATTCCCGGTACCGCTCCATAGGTACGATATCTCTAATCACTGGCAAGTGGAATGAACGAATCGCTACGCACGATCGCTGAGCAAAGGATTTCTAAGCAGGGTGGGTGGCAGAGGTTATTGTTGTTTATTATGTTCGGAGGTGGGAAGGGAATTTTTTTAATTACAAGTATGAGGAGTTGAGTTTCTGATGTTGCCGTCATGATCCGAGATGATTCAGTGTATGCTGAGAGATCTCTCAGGTGCGGATTATGGAATGGGTAAATTTAGAATTCGATGACGTTGAGTATTGTTCATGTCTATATGCGATACAGGGAGACAAAATTGAATATCTCAGGTTCAAAACTGTAGGTATAAATATTTAAAAAATTTAAAATGCTGTTGTACTATTTCAAATTCGTTAATATTATTAGTGTTTTGCATTCCTATATGGAGTGTGTGTGATTCGATATTTTCTAATTTTCAGTTTAAATATACATTATATTTTATAATATTAATTTCTTTTTTCGGTTAGACACGTAATATTTAGCTATTCGCAATATACTTAGTAAAAAATTGTTTAAAATTAGTACCTCTTCTTGAAGTATACATTTTTGAAATTAATGACAAACGTTTCATGATTTCCTCGTTGAAGGTCACGTGAAGATCACGTGAAGGTCACGTGAAGGTCAACATATCGCACATTGTTGAATTTGTTTTCTTATGAGCTACAAGACTGTTGTAATAAAAATATGTACAAAATTATAAAATTAATTATTATAGACAGTTTTCATTTTACATAAAAATCCGTGATAAAGTAATCGCGATCTATACGCGGTTAGCAATTATAAATCCTTTGGTTGTTCACACAAGGGTTAGCAAATTGAAATCGAAAGAGGTGGCAGTCGGAATGTCCCCCTCAGAGGTTACCTGTTCTCAAGTATCTTCAACCTGCCGTCTATGAGCGTTGGCTCGTGTATCCTCTAGAACCCGTGGGCAGCGTTCGTCCGAAGATTCCTTCGACGGACGACATTCGTGGATACAGGACGCCGGCGAACGGGCCTCAGGCTTTGATTTGTCCTGCACAGGGGTTCCCCGTTCCCTCAAACAGGTAGAGAAACGATCATAAACAAAGAAACAAAACGCGAAACAAAACTAGAGTTTGCTGCTAGCCATGTACAGTTGAACCTTGATAACTCGGTTGTTTTGTTAATTCCCTTCAATTCCACCCCGAGAATCTCAATAAGTCGAAACGAAACTTACTTCAGCTCAAATTATTTACCACATGTTCATTGTTTCACTTGTATAACTTGAATTTAGGTTCCATTAAATTGATTTTAGAATAATCTCGAGCACATTGAAGCTTACCTCTATTCGTCGTATGTTTTAAGTACATAATAACTAGACTGCGGATTTTATGCATTTATGACAAAAATGAGTAGGTGTAATTTAAAATAGCAAAAATATTAGGAAAATTTAAACATACTATTATATTATTTTCAACCTACGAAACATAATAGGAAAGAAAATAAATTTCTATTTCACTCCAGTTTGTTGCAATTCAATTAAGAAATTTTTATTTTGCATGAAGATCTGCAGTCTAATAATAACTATAGGACACGTCTAGACAATTTGTGCCATGACAGGCCGACCCACATGGAGCACCAGCTGCCCAGGCCTGCTACAAAGAATGTAGCACCTCTACCATAACTGTTGCTCGGCAAACCCGACGATACGACAGTTACGGAGAGACTACTGTAACTCAAAGATTTTCCCTTGAAATTCGAATTGTCGAGGTTCGACTGTACTATCAGTAGCTGGAAACAGAAGTTCCTGTTTGGTTGCATAATCAGAGCCAGTCGGCAGCGTGAGGCCGAAATTCCCGACCATCGATGACTCCAGGAGTTTCCGAACAGTCAAGGACGGCTCGGTTCCCCTTCTCTGTCCCGCTCAGGGGTTCCCTAGCCTCGTGTTCAAGTAAGTTCTACCTCGTTACGAACTTCGTTCTACGTTACACTTTTTTCCATAATTCTTCCGGATCCTCCAAACGCAGAGCCTGTGGGAAGCGTCCGACCGAAATTGCGTTACGTCATCAACATTAATCCTAGAACTCCCAAGACACGAACTGTCACGTAAACTCCCAAGACGGGGGGCTTTGGTACCCACGTTTTTATTTATATAGGGTGTTCTAAAAATGTTCTGGTTCCTTGAAAGGATTGATTCCTGAGGTTATCTTTTTTTTATTGTATTTTACAATATTATATATTTGAAGTAACTTTTTCCTTTGCGAAAATGTGCGTGCCTTTGTTAAGAAGTTATTAACGAAAAACATGGACCAATGAGAGCGCGAGTAGAGTGGGTGGATTCTGTCTCGGTCAACGTCACACTTGGCGGGACCAGTCGCCGAGTCGGAATCCGCGCATCTGTACGTCGAATTTTTGTTTGTTAAATTTGCTTTATTAAGAAATCTCGATAAATCGAAACTGATATGCAGGATTATCTCCGTAACCTTCAAAATTTTATCCCCATCACTGGGAAGTCCCCCTTGGAACCAGTCCAGCAGTAAATATGCTCGACTGCTGAGCCAGCGAGCGGTAGAATATGGGTGAGACTCACACTCGTACAAACAAACCAAAAGATTGCAACTTTTATAATTTTCGAATTTTTTAATGAAATTGTTTCTATCATATTCGTCTCGTTTTTTAAATTAAAATGACACTAAACACGATATAGCTACGATCACAATTACTCGTGTAACAAGCCAAGTTAAGAATTCGTGCACCTCTACCATAATTGTCAATTCCGAAACTTGAATCACGTGTTACACAAGTAATTATGATCGTAATTACATCGTGTTCGGTTTCATTTTAGTCAGAAAAGCGAGATGAATGCAATGGTAAAAGTTTCATTGACGAACAAACAAAAGTAAGAAATTTTGATTTTTGAATTTAAAAGACTCAGTTGGCACGATTACTTTGATGTTTGCCGAACGCCCAAACCTGAGTCTCTGTTTCTTTTTCAATCGCAATCCTCTACGTTTGGTACATTATAAAGAATGTAGGACCTCTACTGTAACTGTTGCTCGGCAGACCCTACGATATGACAGTTACGGAGATACTATTGTATTTCGAAGATCTGTCCTTGAAATTCGAATTATCGAGGTTCGACAGTATTATCGGTGGCTGGAAACAGAAGTTCCTGTTTGATTGCATGATCAGAGCCAGTCGGCAGCGTGAGGCCGAAATTCCCGACCATCGCTGACTCCTGGAGTTTCCGAACGGTCAAGGACGGCTCGGTTACCCTTCTCTGTCCCGCTCAGGGGTTCCCTAGCCTCGTGTTCAAGTAAGTTCTACCTTGTTACGAACTATGGTTCTACGTTACACTTTTTTCCATACTTCTTCCGGACACCCTGAACGCAGAACCTGTGGGAAGCGTCCGGCCGAAATTCCCTTCCGTCAGCAACATTAATGGTCTGACAGTCGTTAGGAACGGAATACTGCCCCTACTTTGTCCTGCACAAGGATTTCCGGTGCCGAGTCATAGGTACGATCTTGATACAGATTTTACGGACGATAATGAATCTCTTCTCAGAAATTCAGAATTTCTTCTCGTGGAAATTCGTGGTTGAGATAACAGGTATTTTTTATTTGAAATTCAATGTAACAAAGGGTTTATCAAGGACAGGAATCCGCGATTAGCCGTGATATAGTAGGACCTTGATTTTCTGAATGAGTTATGTTACGGGATAATCGGATGGTGTTATGAATGCGTAAATAATAGTTACATAATTTATAATTAATATTATAATAAAATTTATAATGAGAATAATAGCCGCATAACACATTACATGGTATACCCTAGCAGCATTTATAATTGGCCTTCACAGGGAATTTGGTGGGGAGGACCTAGGACTGAGGGGAGGAGTCATCGTCTGCGACTCAAATGCAGATCTGTTTATTGAAATATTTTTACTTTCTAACTATGCTTCTAAAGTTGTTTTAACAATTGGCCCACGGCTACGCCACTGCATATATGTGATTTACGCCACTATGATTTTCAGCCCGCCATTTATCGACAGCACAATCCTAGAAACGAACTCCGTCGCAGAGCCCGTTAGTAAAGCATCGCGGCATTCCAGGATTAACTTCGTTTCCCCGATGTTTCAATTCCTCAATCAAAGCCGGTTTCGTTCGTCAAGTCAAACTATCTGACCATTGAAGACGACACAATGACGCGGTCCGCCCAAGGGTTCCCTGTCCCTGCGCGCTACCAAGTCGACAGCGAGATTACGGATCGGCGAGACGCGACTGCTTTCAACCGGCAAATGATTCGCAGAACCCGTGGCGAGCTCGCGTCCGAAACTCTCCAGCATGATCAACTTGATTGGACTCACGACGAGGGCGAACGGGAGTTTGCCGCTTTTCTGCCCCGCCCAAGGATTTCCTGTTCCGTCCTATAGGTAGGAAGGAAACTCGATGATGTTCCAAGTTGACGCGATTACGGTTAAGAATCCGGGCCTGTTAGTTTCCGAAAGCTTATTAGCCGCGTCGACATTGCGCCCCCGACGAAAGACATCAAACGCCTCGCGCCAAACAAACTTGGTTATCTGAACAATAGGCGAACTTTCTTGCCGGCCCGCGCATAGCGATTCCTATGACACGGAAAGCTGATGATCCATAAAGCTTTGCTGTTCATCTCCCGGTTTGGTAGAGCGACCTAAATTATTTAATTGCATACACCTGTTCACGTTCTGTACTTAGCGCGAGCTAAACCTGGCTATGTAGTCTAGATTAGGGTACTCGCATGTAGGCAAGTAACATCTAAAAATTTGCACATTTTCACATGACACCTCTAGGTTAGCTCATTGGTTCGTAACTGGTCCTTAGAACAGTATAATACATAGTACAGTATAATACTAATCAGTTTTTGTCTTGGCACTATTTTATTAGTAATGAAAGTGACCCCCAATCTTTTGATTCAGGTCAATTGGTTGACCTTGAAAACGTGCAACACAATAAACTTCAAAGTCATGTAAGGTCAGACATGAAAGAGACATTTTAATAATGACTTTACACGTATACTCTACTAGCGAGTGTACAGTAAATGATCAATATGATTTCAACACAATTACACGTCCAAAACCATGATCTTATTAGAAGTCTCTAGGACTCGCCCATCTTCGATGACGAAAACCATCGTGTCAAGGATTTACGACCCTCTATAGTCGCACCACGGATTCGCGGGAAAACATTGACGTCTTCAAACCCCAGCGGGTCCCCTGTCCCCGTTTCCGAGAACATCGGGTGCAAATGTGGCGCTGTCGATAGTGTCGATCCTTACACGCTTCTTTCCCCCGGGACTTCTCGCAGAACCTGTGGGGAGCGTGCGACCCAAGTTCCCAACGATGGATAACTCTCGAGGATTCGTTTCCGGTCGTGGAGAGAGGATCACACTGCTGTGTCCTGCTCAAGGGTTCCCAGTTCCTTCGCATAGGTGGGCTAACTGTGAAGTACAGTGGTGTCTCAGTTACGACTGGACTACAATATTTTTTAACATGTGTATTTTAGATCAGGCGACCTTGACAATATCCCTAGTAGCATTTATGGTTGGCCAACGGTGGAATTGGTTGGGATATGGTCCAACATAGGGGACCCACGACGAAAATTTATGACAATTTGCCAAGGAATATCCAGCGTGGGACCTAGAATTATTATAGTTGGTTAATTAACAAGAAATTTTAATAAACAAACCGATGGTTACCAACATTTAAATATCGTACGTCTCACAGACGTTAGAAACATTGCTACAACAAAAAACTTGTTAATTACTATATTCCAAATTGATTTTTTTGTTTTTTTATTTATGGATATATATTCGCAATTTGTGACTGCCGCGCAATGGTTAACTTGCCACTAAAGTTTTATTGTGTGTAGCCTTGGAATTTACTTATTTCTTTAATTTTTCCATTTTCCAAGGGGAAGGCAAGGGGTAGTGTTCACGTGGTATAAGAAAACACGTTTGGGTTTCTTCAGAATGGGCCTTTGTTTTTTTCGATTTAAATTTGTTGACGTATCTAGTAGTCCAGATCATAACCAAGACACCTCTGCAAGTTTGGGGGTACCTGCATAAAAAGGCGACTTTTCTAACGGTTTACCAACGAATATTGCAACGAAGGCCTAAAAAATGCCAACCATAAATGCTACTAGAGATATTTCAAGGTCATTAAAATAGGAAGTAGCACATCGACAAATGGATTTCATCAGAATGATGATCTTGGCAACATTTCTAAACCTCATTGAAATCTGAGGGGGGGGGGGGACTCTTTTCTAAAAGTTCACTTTATCTGTCCAAGTCTTTAAAAAGTGTGATAAACTCTACCTGGTCGTCGGTCTACGACGCAGTTAGGTATCGAGTTTGCCCCTGACAGTTATCAAGGCTAGATTCACCTATCGCTAAAAGTGTGATTATCTCGGGAACCAGTTACCCTGTCCCTCCGTTCAACATTCGCGAATACAAACCCAATGATCACGTCTACAAATCGGGCTTCTTCTCTTCAGAGCCAGTCTCGAGCGCGAAACCGAAATTCCAGATGACGGAAAACTCGCGCACGTACACGGTCCACTGCGACCAGCCGCTCACTTTGATGTGTCCGGCTCAGGCTTTCCCCGTTCCAGCTTTCAGGTACAGAGAGCGGAGAATTTTTAAGAATAGAACCGCTCGAGGAAGATAGACGCGAATCGATATTCGGCTTATCAAAGAAACCAAGGACGCGAAAGGAAACGCCATCAGCGATAGCTGACGCGATTCTATTTCTCGACGTCTACTTCTTGCATAGATAGACCGTCTCGCGAATCCTTTTGCGAGGCACTCGCTCGTTCGAGCACCAAAAAATTGAATCTATTGTGCGTCGTTACTTTTTGCAGTGATCGTAGATAACGCCAGTTGAGGAATTTTCGAGATGGGTTGAAAATTTATAGGAGCTGCACAGAATCGAAGCTGCCAGAGTTAGACTGCAATGTTCTGGGATTCGATCGATGACTATCTCCAACATTATTCATCAAATCATTATTGAAAAGCATATACAATAGAATTGTACAGTAAACGTCCCTTTACTGTCCGGGTTCGTGGGCACGTTCACTGTTCAGTGCCTACCCACTCCACTGCCTGCCAATACCCATTCTGTCCTTTTCTATGATCGGATCTCTATTGAAGTCTCGCTCGGCGCGGTCGACGCGGTAGATGCAGTTATAAATCAAAAATAGTGTCCGGGTACGACCATTGTCCGTGCAAAACACGGCTGTTGGACAGTAAAGGGGCGTTTACTGTAATCTCTTAAATGAAGTTGTAGCATTTGGTGAACTTGTAGAAAAAGGTTCTGCACTCAGATTGAAATGACCGTGAAACATGTTGTCAAGGTTACCATTCTGAACAACATCTCTCTGTAAAGTTTTTGGCGGTCGGCTTCAGTTTACTACATTATTATTGAATGATGGCTTTGACAACATATCTAAAGGTCATTGTAATCTGATTCCCTTTTCTACAAGTTCCCTAATAACTCTTCATTGTAATTATAATATTCGTTTTGGTATAAACTACTTCTTCATAACAAGTCATGATTGAAAAGTCACCCTGTTAACAGGTTAAAAATTGTTAAATTCTCTTATGAAGATTTGTCATTTGATAAGTGTTGTTGAGGTGTTTTTGGACTTGATACTGACGATAACAACGAAAATTTTAATTTGTTGGTTTAGAGATTGGACCCCGGGTATATTTGGGAAACAAGAATATATATTTTTAATGAAGGCTTTGAACCCTTTCTAAAGGTAATAAGAGTGGAGGTACAATTATTGGATAGGGAATTTTTACAAAAACATTTTTTTAAAAATAGCTTGACTTAAAGCGAAGTTCATTTGGCTCATGAATAAGTGTTTTGCCATATAAATCAGTATTGTAAAAATTAATATTTGTTATATTACTAGCTTTTTTATCTCTCTAAAACGTTCATCATAAATCATTTCTACGACCAAAGTTAGAGTCAGCTTCTGACGAGTTTAAATAAAAATTGTAGGAGTTTGTGCACGAATAAATTCATCCGCGTTTATACGGAAGAAATCTCTCACAAGTTTCAAAATATTAAACGTCTAATACTCGCGAAGGCAAGACATCATTGACGGAAAAGTTCCGCATCTCCAATTAAAACTTGAAATGTGAATATTCATTCGTCTCAAAGTTATGATATACATCGTGTTTAAAAATGATGTTTCGAAATAAACAACTTCGAATTTTCTGTACATACATCTTCGTCTAATATATGCCAGATTCTCGGCTCATATAGCATGTCTTCTCTAGCTATATCTTATCCATCTTTTTTTCCACTCTTCGCACTAGCCTCTTTCATTACTGCCGTTACTTGAATGTCTGCAGCTGTTGCTCCTTAACATACCCCATAAATTTTCTCTCGTTCACAGGCGTGTAATATTTATTAGGAGAAAATATGCCTAGTATTATACAGGGTATTTTATCCAACGTGACTATCTTAAATATCTCGAAAAGTGTATCCGCAAAAAATTTTATTGGCTGACGGCTCGATGCTGCCTTGGTAGAAGGGAGATAGCGTTGAGGTAGTGCACACTGGGCTGGAAATTAATTTCCTGTGGCCAAAATTGAATTTTTGACGTTTCGTATTTTGAATAATTTTGTGTACATTAGTTGATGACACTTCAAAGCCCATAAGTAGATAGCGAATCTTGATGCAAAATAAAAATTTTTCACCTGGATTATAACAAACTGCAGTAAAATAGAAATTTATTTTCTTTCTTAATATGTTCAATAGTTTGAAAATAATATAAAAGCATCTCTAAATTTTTCTAATAGTTTTACTGTTTTGAATTACACCTACTAATTTTTGGCATAAATGCATAAAATCCGCTGTCTACCCATAAGGAAACAAATTCAACGATGTGCGATGTGTCGACCTTCACGTGACCTTCAATGAGAAAATGATAACGGTACTTGGTGGTGCGATGACGCTACAACGTCCTGCCCAAGGGTTTCCCATCCGTCGTACAGGCAGAGTCGCCAGATCAGGGGAATTGACTTGAATTGAGGGGAAACAGGTTACCCTCTCTCTCCCAATACGCGTCAGGTGACCGGGCCGTGGCGGAAGCGTGGGGGAAAAGCGTCGTAGAAGGGGAAGGTAGAGTGAGGAGACAAGTCTTAATCTGGCGATTCTGCGTACAGGTAACGCACATGTAACTTTATTTCGCGAATCGCGTGATTTTATCGTCAGAGCCAGCATCCAGTGCTCGACCGCAAATATCTGGACCGACCGACCTTCTACGATTCAGTGCATCTTCCTTGACGAGTGTCACCCTACTCTGCCCTGCGCAAGGATTTCCGCTTCCTGTTTATAGGTAGGCACCCAGTCAAAAGTCACCCTTGCGAGGCGAGAATTGTTTAGACACCTGGACTTCAGGGGGTATTGCCGTTTGACTGTTCACTTTTTGGGAATTTATTTAAAAAAAAATGATTAGGATACTCATCTGGCATTTTAGGTAGGTAGCAATATTCAAGCATGGTTCAAGTATTGCCCTGTATCTTTATAAACAACGCTATCAAATATATACGAGTAAAGTCACAGCTGAGTGTATACATCAGTAAGCATCATATACTGTTCTGTATATTTTTAAATAATGCTATGAGATATTTACGAGTAGAGATACAGTATACAGTGTACTCAAGCATGCTTGAAGTACTGTTCTGAATTTTTATTGAACAATGCTGTCAAATATTTACAGAGACAGCTGACTGTGCACTCGTTGCAAAAACATAAAAAGAATTCTGGTTTTTCATATACATATTTTTTCATCAAACCTGGCACTTCAAATAAAAAAGTCAAAGCTTATTTTAATCCTAACGAATAGCAATGCTGATACTTCAATGAACGAAAAAAATAAAAACTGATGGAATAGTGGAGCTTGGAATGAAACGGTTGGATTTTTATTGGAAATTTCGTTATTATTCTGACTAAAATGTATTCATTTAATTCCCATGAAACCTTCAGAATTTCAAACTAAAACCGGCCATTTGACCGGCGGTGGTAGGTTTAGCGTCCAAGACCAGAAACCACTAAAAGATAGAATAAGCCGATCCGTCAAACGGTAACATCCCTGAGTATCGAGGTTGCAAAGGTCCCGAAATGGTTCCACTCGAACTGAAAGCAGTCCCAAGGTTCCAGCCGTAGGGGGCCAGTCTACTGGTATCTAGAAATGATCTGTAAGTTAAATGCGGTACCGAAGGGCGATTGTTCAGCTATGCATAGATGCTGTATTGACATAGCTAGCACATCTACGAGCCTGTATGGCAAAGGGGAGTCCCTATTCCAGCATATTCAAAGACTCTTGCCAGCGTCCTCTTTACGCACGACCTTCGAGTTCTGTTTTTAGAACCCGCCTCGAGCAGCAAGCCACAGTTTCCATCTGTGAACGACGTCGGATTACGCGTAACGAAAGGCACGGGCTTTTCGTTGCTTTGTCCTGCACAGGCGTATCCAGTCGCCACGTTTAGGTAGGTCGATATATCCGTCGCTTCGGCTTCTCTCCGTAACCCGGTGAAAAATAAACGAATCTCTCTCTTTCTCTCTCTTACACACTCTCTCTTATTCCATGTTTCACCCTGTCCCAGTATATTAGACGCGCGGACCAACTAGAATTCCTGGATACCCTCCTCGAAACTGAAAGCAAGCGCCGAGCCGTCTCACGATACACTTGAGCAGCCGAGCTCACTTTCTTCCAGCTTGTTACGTCGGTCATAGTTAGTTACTCGAGAGCAACATCATTTTCCTTATAGAACCAGTCGGCTTCGCCAAGCCTAAGTTCGCGACCATGGACAAAAGCCGAACGTTCGAAGTCCCGGAAGCACAGGGCGTTCCGGTTCTCTGTCCCGCACAGGCGTATCCTGTCCCAGTCTTCAAGTAAGTCCGGAAGGCGCGTAGGACCCTCTTTGAATGATCCCTTGTTGAGGATGGACCCTCGTTTCTCGGTATTGTTCGACCCTATTGGGTGTGAGCCGTCTCCAAACTGAAATTATACCTCGTACCTTGTAAATATTTTTCGCTAGCATTGCAGTTGACTTCATTAGGAGTCTATAGACGCGTCGATGCTGATGTCGTGCGTCAATAGATGTGCTCCTTATGTAGCCTGTGTTTACTGTACTGGAACATTGATCAGTCAATCATAATACTTCAGGTGGAATGGCCTTGAAACTCTACTGTCAGGTTCTTTCGTAATTTCTATTGCTTCCTTATGTTTCCATTGGAAACAAGTAATCCTTAATTGTATACAAAAACTTGCTTTTATTAGAACTGATGAACTGTATTATACATTGCTGCTGGAACGGTACATAATTGTTACTATTCGAATGAAAGTAGTCCTTCATGGACAAAAGTTTTTTTTTAAATATTAAAAATATTTTTCTTAACCTTCAGTTACTCGCACTCCATTTTCTACAAAACTAGTTACATGGAACTTTATATGACTCCAACATAAATAAATTTTTGAAGTGAAAACTTGTCTAGGCGCACCGCGTATCCAATTGCTGGGCAGTGAATGAGCCTGATCCGTCACGCTCCGAGGTGAAACGCTATTCGGGTAATAATATAGCTACTTCAATGCAAAATAAATATTTGCTAGTGTAGTCGACACCTTTGTTTATGCTTGAAACGCTAAATTCAAAGTTTTTGGGATTGTAAATACAATATGCGATTACTATTAATGGACTTCTGGGTAAAGTGTAAAATTATTTGTTAGCAACTTTAACGTGAACCTGATATCGCCAGTATAATGACATTCATTTTCAAAAGATTAATGACTATTTTCCGTGTAAATTAGAAGCATTCTTAAACACTACTTAAGCTGAAAACCTATTTTGAGGATATAATTGTATAACGTCCGTTATGTTTATGATAAAGATACGGAACTAACAAGGTTTTCAATTACCATAAAACATGCTATCGGCAACGCTTGGTTATCGCGTGACGGTTCAACAGGAATTTTCTTGTACGTGAAAAAGGCTGGTACCGTTTACTTAACACGTGGTGCGCTTGGATCATGTTATAATATCAGATTTAAAAATTATATACAAAATACAATAGTATTCATATATTCATTTTTATTTATATCTCATCGATTTCTTCTGCTCGAATATAATTCTGATATTCCATGATCATTTGTTTAAGGTATTCTTCTCTTTGCAATATCGAGTTATTTATAATTAATCACATTTCTCCTTGCAGAGAATCTTCCACTAAAAATTCTAGAAAATGAAGAAAGTTTCCTGTTTCGTTTTTAAATCGGTTAAATGATCAATTAAATTAATTATGGAATCAACGCTCTAGTGCAGTGAACAACAGGGTCTACGTATAGGTTGAATCACCTCTTTGTAAGGTAGAAACTGAAAATATCTTCGTTATTTATAATCGTATTAAAATAGCTCTTCAGGACAAAATTATATTCTTTTAAAAGTGATAAGTGAAACATCTCTTACCACTTACCAGTTAAAAATGCATGATAATTTATGAAAGTAGAAGTCTCAAGCTTTAAAATAGTTTATTGTCATATTATACTATTTAGCGAAATTATTACAATTTAAATATCGACGATTTTTCGCAAATCGGAAATTTGTTGTTGAGTCCAATGTCATTTGAAGGTCATAGTGTATCACATCATTGAACTCGTCTTGACATCATCTACAACACTATGAAGTTAAAAATATATAGTGCCATTTAAGATCTGTTGATATCATCGTATTGCCCCCTTTGAACGGTTTCATTTCACTTTTGGAACTTTCGTTTATCCTTCATACCAACAGAAAAATTCAGATGTTCTGTTTTTCGTGACTCACCCAGTATAATTACCACGAAAAATATTAGTGCGCATTCCTTGATGACGAGATAAATTATTCTCGTATACCTATAAAGGGAACTTATTCATAGTGTCTTAAAAGAAATCGCAAAAATGGTGTTATTTTTAGCGGTCCCAAATCGAGCTCCTCTCTGAAAATACAGTGCACAAGTTCGTTCTGACTTTTTCCTACGATCATAAATAAGGGAGATATTTTCACTTTCCATGTTAGATGAGTCATCCTGCGCAAGGAGTAGATATATGTATTCCTAGCCAGCCGCAATGCAGGGCGACCGTCTAGATGAAGATCCTTTGTACACGGCTTACGCCCGAGAAGCTCGTACAATAACTCCGCGACCCGAGATCGCGAAAGCCTGAAACACCTCTTTGGTTTCTCGTGTGACGCAGAACCGGTGTCGAGCTCTAAACCGAAATTAACCGCGCTGGATGTGAAATCGACGAATCCGAGAGCGATGCTCGGTACCATTACCACCCTACTGTGTCCCGTTCAAGGATTCCCCGTGCCAGCATTCAGGTAAATTCGTGGACTCCATGGTTCCCCTACCTTGCGCCAAGAGACGGTGAACTCTATCGCTGGTAGGTAATTTGGCTAGGGTCGCGATCCACCTCGGGAGCAACGAGCAGCCAATGAAACAGCCTTTGTCCCGGCGGCGGTTCTTCCGCCAGCGTGAATAGTTTAATCGATAACGCACTCCAGCCGGTCTTTCTTTCCCTGAATTCGATGGTATCGCAATCCAATTGACCCGGAGTACTGGCGAATCGATGCCGGCAATTAGCCGATCGCTATCGGAGGCCCTGTCCCAGTCACTCGGAGCAGACGTTAAAAGGAGGTTGGCTTCTTCTTCTCACAGAACCGGTGGGCAGCACCAAACCGAAATTCCCCATGACGGGAAACTCACGCACCTATACTGCTCATACTGTGCGACTGTCTCTGCCCTTGACACTGGCTTGCCCGGCGCAGGCGTTTCCGGTTCCAGCCTTCAGGTACTCAACAAGCTGCATCCGATCGGAATAGTTTAGAGGCCACGGTCGGGGCCCCTCAAACGCTTGCTTCCCCCATCAACCTCTTTTTCATGCAACGCTTCGTTGCGTTCACTGGTGCCTCGTATCTTCGTTGTCCCACTCCTTTCTCCATGGTAGCGATACTTGCTGGAAAGGGACAGTGGGAGCTATGATGGGGAGGGTTTTATCTCAATTGGGACAGACGTGTCCAGGCTAGTGTCGTCAGATCAGGCATATGGACTCGAACTGAGGGAAAAAGTTACCCTCTCTCTACCACTCTCTGCGACACTGGTTAGGAGCTGATCAGCTACTATCCGTCCGCCAGATGATAGTTGGGCCAAGTGGTTACGTTCTCACTTCCCTATGATCGCACGCACTATTGCTATTGTCCGAAAACGATGACAAAGAACGACAGAGGTCATACGCAAACAGAGTGAAATGGAACGATGAGTTCACAGGCTTGAGTAATCGTCATCATCTTCGGAGCGACAGTGCGTGCGATGGTAGGGCAGCCTAGACAGAGTGACACCTGGGCTTGTACCTGATAGCTTGTTTCCCCTAAAATTTTACAATAGAGTTCGTCTTGATCAGCTTCAAGAATTCTGTCATTTGATTTTATCCGTCAGAACCGGTGTCCAGTGCTAAACCGAAATTCCCCGTGACGGAAAATTCACGCATCCTCACCACGTTCAGTGTGCGACCTTCTCAGCCCTTGACACTATCTTGTCCGGCGCAGGCGTTTCCGGTTCCAGCCTTCAGGTACTCCACAAACTACTCGTCAATCTCTTTTCCTACTGAAACAGCTTCGACGCGAATTGTAAAGTAAATAGTTTTCATAGACTTGGTCTTGATCAGCACCAAGAGATCTGCCATTTGATTTTGTTCGTCAGAACCGGTGTCCAGCACTAAACCGAAATTGTCCGTGACGGAAAATTCACGCATGCTGATGACATACACTGTGCGACCATCTCAACCCTTGACACTACCTTGCCCGGCACAGGCGTTTCCGGTTCCAACGTTCAGGTACATAACAAGCTAGACTTCAACCTTTCTCAGCCCTTGACACTGTCTTGCCCGGCGCAAGCGTTTCCGGTTCCAGCGTTCAGGTACTCAACAAGACTTCAATCTTCGGAATAGGGTCAATAGAAATGAAAAACAGTTTTCAAAGACTTCGTCTCGATCAGCCTCGAGAGTCCTGTCACTTGATTCTGTTCGTTAGAACCGGTGTCCAGCGCGAAACCAAAGTTCACGAACGCGGACATTAAAGTGGTGAGGCCGACGCCGTCTTCCAGCCAGGTGTCGATGACTTGCCCCGCTCAAGGGTTCCCTGTTCCTATTACACGGTCAGTAACGGACTAATCGATTTTCCTCTGTTGTCCCCCAGAGCCGACCTCTAGCCAAAAGCCAAAACTACCGACTAATCGTAAAGTCGAATTCGTGGACACGAAGTCAGCCGCGACAGTCAGTTTGATGTGTCCGGTGCAAGGTTACCCTGTTCCACTTTCGAGGTGAGATGACATTTGATCGCGCGAGCACACACGTACTCTACACCCAGGCAGCAGCTACGTTTTCACCTGTGATCGATACAATTTTCCAATCCCCCTCGTCTCCTGTCCCACGCCGCTGGTTTCGAATGACCAGCACTCGGCTTTCGCGCCGAGTCCGACCCCGAAACCATTAATTCTAATTTTCGCTCTCTCGCCGCTTCCCATCGTGTCCCCAGGTCGAATCAAACGTAATTCGTCGGCGTGTGGTAATATTTTTCGTAGAACCTGTTGGATTCAAGTCACCCATTTTCTCCACCGACAATAGCCTCAGTAAATACGCCAGGCGCAGGGCCACGAGCGTGGTGCTCGCGTGCAGCGCTCAGGGATTCCCCGTGCCAACCACCAGGTAATCTCTCGCGTGATACTCGAAAATATCGCACGGTACCGGTCCCGAACTGTTTACCATTTCCATCGGCGAGCGCGATCATTATCGGGTCCCTCGGTAATTCAACCCTGTACCCCCCGTTAAACGGGGATTCTCGTGTAACTGCTCCACTAGCTGGCGATTTTCGTGAAGTTTGAATCGGGAAACTAGCAATCATGCCAGGCTAAACTGTCTTCGGGTGTAAAAGATATGATGAAATGGTGTAGAAACGTCGGTTGATTTGATTTCTTGGCGAACTTTCTGGGGGGTATTACATAGTCATTTTCTTGTGAAGACGAACGGGACTTCAATCATTTTGTTGGAATGGAGGATGGTTGAGTGTGGGATAAATTAGGTTTGGGTTAGATTTAGATCTGGGTTAGGTCCCAAATAGACAAAAACAGGTATGGGAGAGGGCTTGAGATCAGAAGGCCAAGAGAAATTCGAACGGCGAGGCCCTAATCCTTCACACAACTCAAGCATAAAGAGGACTGTAGAGGGGCACTCTATCGAGTGTCCCGGGTCAAGTGGTTTTTTTTTAGTGGGTAGTGAGGGATCCGTCCATCTTTCTTCCCTGAGTCCCACACTACGTATTTTTCCCCTTCATCCTTAAAAAAAAAGGTCTGGGTTAGGTCCCAAACCTCCTAATCCACGCATTTCAGAAATGTTGTTCAGAATGACGACCTTGACAGCATATTTCAAGGTCGTTAAAATCGTAGAAGAGGTAGCACACCGACAAGGTTACCTCTCTAAGGCAATTAGATTAAAACAAATCGGTAAACAACTTACTTAAACAAAAGTGGTAAAGTAAATAGTCAGGTTAATGGTTGTTATTAGATGCCTATAATCCCGAGGTACAGATATTTTGGAGGAAGAGATAGTAGGGAAACTGCAAATTTTGTGAGAGAGCACCAGGTACATTAAAGCATTTAATTAAGGTTTGCGCAAAAACAGGGAGACCATAATGGAATATAAAATTATTAGGTTAAAAGAGACAGTAAAGGGCACGATTAAATTTAATATTAAATGGGATACTAAAGGGGATGCTAATAGAGTGACTAAAAGGTATAGGTGGGAAGTTAACAAAAAAGAAAAAGTTTTTTTCGATAAGATAGGACGGATGTTAGTGTAAAAGGATGAATCTAAATTTTAAACTAATAAATGAGAAATTAAATACGAACCGATATTCGAACTGTACAAAATAATAGCTCCGAGCTCAGAGTATTTTATAGTTCTCGATTCATTTAAACTCAACTCTTTTCCAACTTGTTATGCGAGAATCCCCCTAAAAACTCAAGGTTTACCCCCAAGGTGGGGGAATGCAGTTTTTTCGATATAAGACGAGGACAAAGAAAATTTCCGCTTACAGGGGAACCCCGGCGACAGATGCATGCCTATTTTGATGAAACTTTGCACAAGTGTTCATTAGACCCACCTAACAATTCAGTCTTATTTCGTTTGTACCCGTTGGTTACTTTAAGGAAGAAATCAACCCTTCCATCCTTTTAGGCTAATGTCTATAAATCGCAAACCTCAAAAGATATCAAACGATGGTTGAAGCAAAAGTTATATCGAATCTTGGGGCCCATAAATCTGTCCGAAAATTTTTTCGAAAAAATCATTTTTTTGAAAATAAAAATTTTGAAAATCACTTTTTCAAAAAAATCTTTCCACTGATTTCTGGACCCAAAGAAATCATATAACTTTTACTTCAACTATTTTTTGATATCTTTCGTCGTTTGCGATTTATAGGCACTTACATGAAGGGTTGGTCCGGATAGAAGGGCTGATTTCTTCCTTAAAATAAAAACCGGGAACGAACGAAATGTGGCTAAATTCTTAGGTAGGGCTAATGAACACTTGTGCAAAGTCTCGTCAAAATCGATGTGTATTCTATCCTTTATCATAAACTCCAGCCCACTCAAGAACAATATCCCGGATAGGTAACCTCATCCGCAATACGTCGAAAGCCGCCCCGAACCTTCGCCTTATATCGAAAGACAACTGTATATCGGAGCGTTTTCCCGAGTTCCGTGTTGTTTTTCGTAGAACCGGTCGGACTCAAGTCGCCGAAATTCTCCAACGACCTTAGCTCTAGCGCTTACTCGAGGCGAAATGGTGCGAGCGTGGCGCTCACGTGCAACGCTCAGGGATTCCCCGTGCCAACCACCAGGTAACTGTACCGCTTTAACAATATTCCGAAGAGTTTCTGATCCTATTACGCCGCGAATAAGTGTTCTAACACGATCAACTCTTCGTGAACCGTCTCTCGAGTATACCGTCTTCCGTAGAACCGGTCGGGCTGAAGTCGCCGATTTTCTCCAACGACGATAGCCTGAGCAAATATGCGAGGCGCAAGGGCACGAGCGTGGTGTTAGCGTGCAGCGCTCAGGGATTCCCCGTGCCAACCACCAGGTAATTCTAGCGCGGGTTGCTTCCACCGGGTACAGCACTGTTGGAACTACTAAAAATCAATTTTTCTTATCGCTGATTTTGGATGCTCCACTCTTTACGTCCTTCTAACATTTCAAAAAAAAAATTAAAGTCATTTGGTTCAATTTTAACAAAGGTAGTCTTTAAAGGGTGTTCACTTAACCCTCTATTGCATGCATTTTTATGACGAGTTGAAACAAATATATATGGCTGTTAGTCTACCTAAAAATGAGTGTGGTCATGAAATAAATAATAAAATTTTATTTATTGCATTTTACGACTGTTCCTGTATGGGAACTTTATACATATGTGGTTTTATTCATAAGCGCAATATTCCCACTTGGAACCAACATGTTCAGAGTCTTCAGTATTGTCTACTTAATTTACTATACATTTTACGAACATTTGAAATTTAAGTCCCCAATTGGGAACCGTATGCAAGGGTTAATAAAGTTAAGGATGAGGCACCTAAACCAGGCCACCGGAATAATTCAGTTGCTGTTGGCGGAAAAAATGTGTGGTTTTGAAGGTGGCATAATTCCGTGCTAATGGTCTTTTTATAGGTGGACGCGTAGAGGACATATGAAGATTTTTTTTAAAATACACGTTTTTTAAATTAGAATACGCGTACAGTGACCTACGACTCAAGGTCATGCAAAATCATTCAAGATCAACTCCGTTTTTTAAATTAGAATATGACATACTTTCATTTCATTTTAGACATATTTTCTATGAACTATCTACTAAGGCATTTTAAGACTTAAGAATACAGTGATTTACGATCCAAGATCAAGGTCGTTGAAGGTCAATTGCGATAAAAATATTTTACTTTGTTGGTGTTTCGATCAGTTCCTCAAGATAGAATACTTTCTTGAATGACCTTGAGTCGTAGGACACTGTACCCGTTTTAAAAGGACTTATTAGACAGTACACACATAGAAAAATATCCTAATTTTAAAAAACGGAGTTAACCTTCATATGTCCTCTACGCGTCCACCTAAAAAAATGCAAGTTTCGTCTGACCCATTTTTTTTCTATTACTAACAGCAACCGAGCTATTCAGGTGGCCTGTTTTAGGTGCCTCGCCCTGTAAATGCACTAAGGTAGGGTGGCTCTTATTTACTCTTGTCGAAAATTTTTTTTACGGCACCCCCCAGGATTGTTCCAAATAATTAAAAACAATTTGTGTAAAGTTTGAGCTCCCACGGATAACGGGAAAACGTGCCCCAAGGCCCTTAAACATTAAAATAATTAATTAAAAAAATCGTTTTCTCGAATATCTTCTAAATTGTTTACCGCGTCGAAAAATATGTTAGACAATACCTGTAGATCTGAACAGGCTGCGTCTTTTCTGTCAAAATTTTTTTCTGAAACTTGATAATTAAAGTGTGTTTTCATTACCTTTTATCAATAAACATTAGCGAAAAATGTGTATCTTTTTTTAACTGGCGGAACTTAATTCCGAAATTGCTTCTTTGTTCCCATTAAAAGTCAACAAAATTCTTTGGTTCCATTTTACCATGAATCAAGGTCTTATAAAGAGCTTATAGCTTATAAAGAACTTATAAAGAGCTTATAAAGAATTCTCTAAAATGAACCGTTAAATAAATATGGACAAATCCGTGAGACCGTAAAAGAAATTCAAAGGTCGAAAATAAGAGCCACCCTATATGCCTGCAGTAGTTATGTAATAAATAGAATAAAGCAGTTAATTGTGGGTTTTTGGTTTAGGTTTTTGATCATTTTCTGAGAAACGTATCCACGAAAAGTACGGGCACGTTGATAAATTCGCATGAAAGTAAACATTGATTTAAGTTAGCCGATAGCGCTGTACCCTATTAAAGGATCGAACACGACACGATCGATTTCAGAGCCGGTCGCAGCGCGATCGCCCCGATTAATGTCGGACGATCTGAGCCGCACGATCAGACGGGCCGAGGGTCAGCCGATTTCCATTTTTTGCGCCGCGCAGGGAAGCCCTGTGCCCACCACTAGGTAATGGATTCACTGTACCGGTTTATCGATGAAATTCCGACGCGGAAAAACCGAGGCGTCGTTGGTTGCGCCCCGGTTAATGGGGCCTCGCCGGGTTGTGTCGTTTGTCAACCGGCTTCCTGTTACCCGTATTCGGCAAACAAAACTCGAGCACCGCGGAATAATCGAACGTGAATTGTTGTTTAGAGCCTGTCGGGGGCAAGGCGCCAGGCTTTGCCGCGGACGCGAAACTATCTCTGTTGGTACGAAGAGTAAACACCCACGTTAGTCTGCCTTGCAACGCCCAGGGCCATCCGACGCCAGTCTATAGGTACGACAAAAAACTAGGTGACTCGGGTCCGAAAGAGAGTTTACAACGGTTCCCGAAAGGCAAACGTTACCGGCCAGCTATCGGTTACGTTCGATGGCGTCATCGATTAAAAGTTCCCGGGGCACCCTGTCCGAAGGACTCCGGTAACGATGTCTGGACGTTTCAAGCGGAATTTCTTCTTTTTGGTGAAAGAGGTCGACGTTGTTGCTGAATCTTGTAGCTCTACTCTTTATAAATCATACGGTAAAGTTAATTGACTAATCTGTCTCTAGGTATTCTAGCTTCTATCTTCAATGGCAGTTTTCTTGAACCAATGTTTTATACAGTCACCTAGAGTTATAGTTTTTTATCGATATAAGACGACGATGTTTCCTTCGCAACGAGAAAATCTCTATCCCCTATTCCTTCTTTTGAAGTTGTCCGCTTACGAGGAAACGATGATTGATGCACGCCGATTTTTATAAAACTTTGCACAAATGTTCATTAGGCATACCTAAGAATTTAGCCGTATTTAGTTTGCGGCATTTTTTAATTTTAAGGGAGAAATCAACCCTTCTATTCTTTTACGTAAGTACCCATAAATCGCAAACGACGAAAGATATAAAAAAATAGTTGAAGTAAAAGTTATATCTAATCTTTTAGCCCATAAATGTGTGTGAACATTTTCTTGAAAAAATCATTTTCAAAATTTTTATTTTTGAAAAAAAAAGTTTTTCAAAAAATTTATCGGGCAGATTTGTAGGCCTCAAGATACGATAGAACTTTTGCTTCTACCGTAATTTGATATCTTTTGTGGCTTACGATTTATAGGCACTAGTTTAAAAGAATACAAAGGTTGATTTCTCCCTTAAAGTAAATAACGGGCACAATTGAAATATGGCTGAATTGTTAGGTGGGTTTAATGGACAGTTGTGCAAAGTTTCGGCAAAATCGGCGTGTATCAGTCACGGGGGTTCCCTTGTTAGTGCCAGAACCGGAGGGTACATACATATGTCATCAATGATGTCGCTGTTCAGCCGACCACGTTATGGTTATCCGAACATCTTCATGGGATACTGGCCCATCATCAATGGGTCAAGCCAAATAGCCAAGCCATCGTCTTATATCGAAAGAAAACTGTATCAAGCTTGGGTTAATTCTAGGTAACAGACAGAATACGGCTTGAGACTGATTAACTACTTCCATGATTAAAAAGTAGGAGAAAAAATAGATATTTTTTACCAAAAAAAGAAAGAAGGAATTCTGCCTTGGTGACTTCGTTATTCCCTTGCCGCAGAGCCAATGGGGATCAAAGCGCCCGCTTTCCTCGGCGACGTGAAATCGTTCTTCTTCCTCCGAGGAGAAGGGTCGCAAGTAAGCATGCCGTGCAATGCCCAGGGGCATCCTGTTCCCGTAACCAGGTACTAAATTAACCATTGAAAGGCATCGACTACCACGCAGGCTGTGAATCATTCTTGCAAGGTTTCTCAGCGGTCTTTGATCGAACGCACCGTGAAAGCCTCAGTCTTTGCGTTGGAGGGCACTGTGGCTAGATCATGGTAAAATGATTCGGAAAGTCCATTAAGGGGGCGCCAAACCCCCGCTCCCACCGCAAGTATCGTGTTCGGTAACCCGATACAGTTAGGCCAGTGTCGAGTCGTCCCACAAGCAATGCGAGTATTTCTCTCCGTCTATTAAAATTAAAATGGAACAGTTTGCATACAGTAATCATTCATATAATTTTCAGTTTTCAAAATTTTTCTTTTTAATCCATCTTTTGCAAAAGTTATACGGTTTTGAAGTTATGTCAGGTGGTCAGGTCTACTTTTTAGCTTGCACCTTCTCTTCAGCAAGTATGAGCATTTTTTGGTAGTGACAATAGTCATTTTTGACATTGTTGCCAATAGACTTGCATTATAGTCATCTATTTGTGTTCTAAAAAGTGAAAATTGAAAATTTTTTTCGCATATCATGCCAAATAGTAAGCAAGTTTTTTAAAAATATTGATTTGAATGTATCTGTGATGTAAACGATTGTCCAGGAGCTAATCGTTGTTCTTGACGGTTAACGTTACGTAAAAAATCCATTTTTTAATCTGTCATTACAATGCTGCCCAAAAAAACAATATACATCTTTCACAAGGGCGCAGATTGTGACGGTTCGGTGTCCTCTGTTATTGACGTTTTTATGCAATTTTGGTGATAATCGCCTTTCCATTCCGCTGAATTTTACAGTATTTTTGCGATGTCTATTTGTAGTTGACTAAAATGGGACACCTTCCGACGTTATAATTTTGTAACACATATACAGTCAGTGTAAAAAGTGTTTGGACACTTTGCAAACAAATTTTCAGCATGTGTATGTTTCAGCAAAATGAATGTTTTAAATTTTCATTACGGGCTCAAATAAAAAAGTTTTAGAAAGTGCCTTTTTTATTTGTTCGTGTAATTCCTATCATTTGCAATTTTTTCAAAAATTTGTTTGAGCATCATTTAGTAAACCAATGCTTCTAATTGCACACAAATAATCAGGTAGTTTGATACACTTGTAAAACTGTTATCGTCTTTTCAAAAGTGTCCAAACACTTTTTACTGTACAATTTGTACACAAATTTTCTCGTAATGATTTGATATTTTTTGAAGGGTTGATTTCTCCCTTAAAGTTAACAACGGGCACAAATGAAATATGGCTGAATTGTTAGGTGGGTCTAATGAACACTTGTGCAAAGTTTCGGCAAAATCGGCGTGTATCAATCACCGAGGCTCCCTTGTGAGTTTTCACTGTATTCGCATTGCCAATGGGACGATCCGATCAAACACATGATTCGCCAGCGGTCTTGAGTTCTATTTGGCTAATCCTGTAACAGAGCCAGTAGCCACGAAGAAGCCAAAGTTCTCGAGTGACTTGAAGCTGTCCGGGTACGATCGTGCCACCGGTCAAGACCTCACCCTGCTCTGTCCCGCTCAGGGGTTCCCGGTTCCATCATATAGGTACATATACATCCTAATCTAATCGGTGGCTACTAGTCCAAAATCTCTATTCGTTGCCACAACAGCTTGTCCCTACTGTCTCTCTGTATGATTCGCCAGAGCCGGTCGCAACGAAGAAGCCAAAATTCTCAAGCGACACAAAATTGTCTTCGTACGATCGCGCCTTCGGTCAAGATCTCACCCTGCTCTGTCTCGCTCAGGGGTTCCCGGTTCCAACGTATAGGTATATATTGCAAACTAACCGCTAGTAATCGAAGAGCTTTATTCGTTACCTCAACAGCTTGTCCCTAGTCTCTATCTATGTGATTTGCTAGAAGAAACCAAAATTGTCAATCGACGCAAAGGTGTATTCGTACAATCGCATCTTTGATCATTGTCTGACCCTGCATTCAGTGTCGCCAGATCAGGGGAACTGACTCGAATAGAGGGAAATATCCTCTCTCTGTCCTACCGGATTAGTCACGTGACTGGACCGAGCCTGAAGCATGGAGGAATAGTGTCGTAGAAGGGGAAGGGTAGAGTGGGAGCCAAGACTTAACGTGTCCCCAAACAGTGATTGTGGAGAATACAGTTACCCTCTCTCTTTGTCATTACGGGGTAGTACGCAGACGCAACACGCGAATGGGGCGCGCGCATCACGTCACGTGACCGGTTCGTGGAGATGTTCGCCTCCGGGAAATAGCGTCGTAGAAGGGGAAGGGTAGAGTGGAACACAAGTTATAATCTGGCGACACTGCTGCACTGTCCTGTTCAGGGGTTCCCCGTTCCAACGTTCAAGTACATATTTCAAACTAGTCGCTATTAGTCGAAGAGCTTTATTCGTTACCTCAACAGCTTGTCCCTATTTTTCGTCTGTGTGATTTACTAGAACCGGTCGCAACGAAGAAGCCGAAATTCTCAATCGACGCAAAGTTATCTTCGTACGATCGCATCTTCGGCCACGATCTGACCCTGCACTGTCCCGCACAGGGGTTCCCGGTTCCAACATATAGGTACATATTGCAAACTAATCGCTATTAGTCAAGAAGCTTTATTCGTCACCTCAACAGTTTGTCCCTATTCTCTATCTGTGTGATTTGCCAGAGCCGGTCGCCACGAAGAAGCCTAAGTTCTCGACCGCCTCGAAGTTGTCTTCGTTCGATTGCGCCTGTGGCCAAGATCTGACCTTATACTGTCCCGCACAGGGTTTCCCAGTTCCAACTTACAAGTACATACCTATGTGTATAATGTGATGTTGGGTTATCGGGAAAGTTCGTAGTGATTTTTAGAGGAAATTACATAGAAAAGATATATAAAAATTCGTAGCCGTATTTTAAAAAATTTTAACATTTTGCTTTATTTTAACGTTAATCATGATAAAAGTGGGTATGATCTATTTGTCTATAGTGGCAAAAGTGGAGAGAGAAAAATCCCGGGCATGAGCGCTCTCATATCCACTCTGCCTATACCTATATGTATACCGTCCTCAACTGCCTTCCAATATTCCGCTAGATAGCCTTACCTAGCGGGCTTAATCCCCTACCGGGCCTAGTCCTCTACCGAGTCTAGTCCTCTACTGGGCTTAGTTCTCTATCGGGTCTAGTTCTCTAGTGGGCCTAGTCCTCTAGCGGGCCTAGTCTTCTACCTGGCCTAGTCTTCTAGCAGACCTAGTCCTCTAGCAGGCCTAGTCTTCTACCGGGCCTAGTCTTCTACCGGGCCTAGTCTCTAGCAGGCTTAGTCTTCTACTGGGCCTAGTTCTCTAGCAGGCCTAGTCTTCTACTGGGCCTAGTTCTCTAGCAGGCCTAGTCTTCTACCGGGCCTAGTTCTCTAGCAGGCCTAGTTCTGTAGCAGGTCTAGTTCTCTAGCAGGCCTAGTTCTCTAGCAGGCCTAGTTCTCTACCAAGCCTAGTCCTCTATCAAAGTCTAGGACCAAACGCTCTCTTTCCTCTTTCTTCTCCCCCACACAACATCATGCGTCGTCATAAACCTAATATAAGTATTGCATGGCAGCGTGGATGAAGCAAAGCAAGCAACAAATCTGAACTCTGTAGTCCACAGAAATTCGCCACGAACTTTCCGGACAACGCAATACGATAATTAGTTAGTGAAAGATCTCTGTTAGTCACAGCATGTCCCCGTTGTCTCTCTGTGTGATCCGTTAGAGCCGGTGGCCACGAAGAAGCCGAAATTCGCGAGCGACGCGAAGAAGTCCTGGTATGACCGCGAGGTCGGCCAAGATCTGACCGTGTACTGTCCCGCGCAGGGGTTCCCAGTTCCAAGCTTTAGGTACAAGCGCCGCTTAATAGTTCGGTGTTGATCAAGGAGCGCCGTGCTCACAGCATGCCACTGTTGTTGTCTCTCTGTGTGATTCGTTAGAGCCGGTCGGCAGCAAAGCGCCAACGTTGACGGGCAATTTAAAGGGTGGCTGGATGGAGAACAAAGCGGACTCCAACGTCGTGCTGTCCTGTCCCGCACAAGGGTACCCCGTGCCTTCGTTTAGGTAACTGTCTGTTCATCCCTCGAAGTGTCACACGGTCTCCCCTCGGCTCCACACCGGTGTTAATCCTTCGCGGTGGTGGTCTGTCTGCTGGCGGTCGTAGGGCTTTTTCGGTGCTACCTTCGGTTGACTCTTGGACAAGTCAAATCTGGGCGAATCTTGACGATACATAGGCTACAGTTTTCTTTCAATACAGCCTCCAATATACAGGATGTCCCAAAAATGTCGGAGAACCTTGAAAGGGGTGGTTCCTTAAATTATTTGAAGTAACTTTGTTTTGTGAAGTTATCTGTATTGAGTTATTGATGAAAAACGCGGAGTAATCAGAGCGCGGCTACAGCGGACGGAGTCTGGCTTGGCCAATGCCAACGCCACGTTCAGAGAGACCTGCCGCTGAGTCGGAAGTCGTCCGCCGTATTGGTCTGCGCAAAACATTTTCGGAAAGGAGAAAGTTACTTCAAATGACCTCAGGAATCATCCCACTCATGGAAGTACAATATTTTGACACCCTGTATTATGATATCCAATTTAAAAAAACATATTAAATATTGCATGGAAGAGTATAATATCGTTTAGGAGCTGAAGGTGACAATTTAAATATTACCATCTGATCATAGCCTATTCAACTAATATCTTACAAATGGTTAGGACTGTAAAAATATTATTATAACATTACGCTATTCTCTCAATATATAGCATGTAATTTTAGTTCAAAAGAATTTTTCATTAACAAGTGATTTGAACTTGCCACGCTATAGAATGCTAGACTTTTTCAATACATCAGCAGTTTAATGTAAAAGTGACATACATTAGTTTACAAAAAAGAAATAAAAAAGACAAAATGTGTAGGCAATTTTCTGAAATGATTACAACTTATGCAAGAGACCATTGTTCTCAGGCGATTTTACGCATTGCTTCCGATTCGGAGAATCGCAGTTTCTTCCTCTTTATTCAGTAACCAACTGAACGAAGTGGATAAAGTTGTTCGGTTTATGTCACTTTTGCAATAAACGGCTGTAAATCTCGATGCGTGCGCAAATATCCGCAATCTACTTACAAAAACCATGACTTCAAAGCTCCCGGTACCTGTCGCCCTTCCCCATTAATTGCTTGGTACCTTTGAACCCTTTCAAGTGTTCAAACACTTTAAGGTTGTCAAGAAGGATAATATCTGAATGGGTTTTATCAACGATGTCGTTGTATTTGCTTCGCGAGAGTCTGACCACTAGAAGACGGCGAAAGGTTAACATCGGCGATTTTTCCATGCCGCGGCACTCTTCGAATTCTGAAGACCTTCGGCTCAAGTAGCATCGGGGCAGCATTGTTCTCCAATCGGTGAAAACTGAAGAGCACTCATCGGTCCAATTTGTGTCCATTATGTTGCCTTGGCCTTCTTTCCTGTCCGGTGCCGGCGTGCCCCCCTCTTTCTCTGCTAAAAGTAGAACAATTAATCGCGGCCCGTTCGCGTGTGTGCATTGTTAGAACCGGTCGGGAGCAAAGCACCGGCGTTCACGGGGGACGTGAAGGGCGTGTGGATGGAAAAGGGATCAGGAGCCAGCTGCGTGATGCCGTGTCCGGCGCAAGGATATCCCGTTCCCTCTTTTAGGTAAACCTCCAGCAGTATAGCATTATCTCCGTAACTGTCGCGAACGTCTCTACTATAACCGTCAAAGTTTTATCCCACCACCCCGAACCAGTCAACCGGCAAAAAGGCTCGACGAACGAGTCATCGTGGGATTGAGTATCGGTGAGACGAAAACTAATGCAAGCAAATTATTGCAACTTTTCAAGTTTTTAATTTTTTTTTTTATTAAACTTTTGCCATCTTATTCGTTTCGTTTTTCTAATTAGAATGACACCAAACACGATATAATTGCGA
The DNA here is from genome assembly GCA_028455795.1 of Lasioglossum marginatum. Taxonomy (NCBI): domain Eukaryota; kingdom Metazoa; phylum Arthropoda; class Insecta; order Hymenoptera; family Halictidae; genus Lasioglossum; species Lasioglossum marginatum. The sequence goes on from CM052268.1 coordinate 1,536,967, forward strand.
TTATCCGACGTTACGACAGTTACGGAAAGACTACTGTACAGTAATGTCTCCATAGATGTGCACATTTGAATATAGAAAATGATAGCAAACAAACGAAACATCGACATCAGCGTTTCAATGAGACGGTACTAATCCTGTAACGAAACTTTTTCTGTTTTCAATTACTTTTTTATGGTGCTTGTATCTATATATTCGTGACATTTTTCTGATTAAAATGAGTCCACACATGACATAATTCGGAGCATATTTGCTCATTCAATCAATTAAATTAAATTATTCTCCATTATTCATGTAATACGTGCTTCGCATATAAAGAGTTCAATCTAAAGTGATCCATATATAACACAATTTATTGTACGAATAAGTAAAGATATAATCTAGCACTGTAGAGATGACTGTTCTATTATCCGAACACTGTTATCATTGTATACAGTACTATTATTTTGTGCTTAGTATAAAACAGTTTTGTTCCGTCCTATGACGGTATGAGTTTGTAATCTTACCGTCTTATTTGTTACAAACACATTGTACATTGTTACTGAAAAATTAAAGACAGTACACATGTGCCATCATTTTGGCTGAGTGTAATCAGTGTAATCCGTAAGAGATCTCTATCTTTAAAATGGGCGCAGATAGAGCATCCTCTTTTTTTCCACGAAGTTTCAACAGTTTCAGTTCCTCGGTTCGGATAATCGAGGTTCGACTAAATCGTCAATTAAACCAGAAAATATGCTCGTAATTATATCGTGTTTGGACTCATTTTAAACAGAAAAACGTCACAAATATTATACTCAAAGTTTCACGGAAAAATAATTAAAATAATTATAATTAAACAAAAATGTCTTGTCACTGGATTAGTATCGTCTCACCGATATATCTAGTCCCGTATCATGTTACACTTCTCAGCTTCTAGGGCATATCCCATGGTAATGGGGATAAATTTCTAACAAATATCGTGCCCATCTCTTTCACGTTACTGTAATTAAAAGCCGCGAGTTATCGACCGCAACCTGCGATATCACAGGATCTCGTTTCTTCGGGCACATTTTCTACTCGAACTGTCTTCTCGCGTATTTCCTTTTGCGAAACGGGGTCCCCTGTTCCACCGGACTAGATTGCGTGATCGTGCGATTGGGAGCGTCCAAGATACATTGTGCTAGCTGACAGCTTCCTTGTTTTGCCTATGATCAGAGCCAGTTGGGAGCAAAGCGCCGGCGTTGATGGGGATCGTTAAAGGAATTATGTTGGAGGTCCCGTCACTGACTAACGTCGTGATATTTTGTCCAGCGCAGGGCTACCCCGTGCCTTCATTTAGGTAAACGATGCTTGACAAACTGTAACCGAATGTTGTAAAATCACCCTACGCGCCTTCTAATCAATCTGTTTCGCACTGAATGTCGTGACTAAACAGCGTCCGCTCTGAAATTCGTCTGTGTATTTTCGGATGAGCACAGGTCTCTACTAACACCTTTAAATGGTCATTCTGGTGTGACAATTGATCATTTGTACAACATTTAGACAGCTTTTTAGAGTGAATACGATGATCAATAATGGCGATTTTAAATTGGCTGATAAAAATACTTCGGGAAATATCAAATAATTTCTTAATAATTTTTCAATAATATTTTAAAGATTCGTAACAAACAAATTTAGGAGATTCTTCTTTAGTGTAACGATTTTTGCACTTTTAAAAATTTTTAACGATTTTTATACACTTTGTCCCAAAAATGTACTTCCTTGAAGGGGGTGATTTTTGAGATCAGGAAGCACCCTATTCAAGGAAGTACATTTTTGGGACACACTGTATACAGTAGTTGATCACAAAAGTGTAGTATTGCAAATTCAGAAGTAAATCAAAATCTATGTGTAATGAAATTAATTTATTTTATTACGATACAATAATATATTTCAAATTTTCGTAATAAATGTTTTACGTCATGATATTAAAGCTTCATTTATCTGTGAGCATTATTATTATACGAAGAAAAGAAACCAGATAAACAAGAAGCATTAAATAGCATAGGATTTGAAGTTGAGCACTAGACTTTTACAAATTTTTTATCCATTTATAATTGATATATTTTTGAACAAACATAGTATACATTCCATAGCAAATTCAATTATGCAACTAGCTTTTTAAAATGTCAATTTGTTTAAAGACTAGCAGAAATGATTGATTTTTATTTTTGAATATATTTTTCTTATGAATTGCCGTGTTATTTTTGTAAAAATTTATTAATATAAACTGGTATGAACCATACGATTATTTTGAAACTTTTAATGTCACCCCTCCATTAAAGTTGGAGTCGCTATAGTGAAACAATTTGCAGACGACCGGAACTTCACTGACGCGCTGTGTGAACAGTTATGAAGTTTCATACTATTTCAACTAATTATAGAGTGTCCTCCGCTCTTAATGAGACGTTGATTGCTAAAAATGATCAGTGTATGAAAAGTTTTGACAATCTGAAATTATTTGAAGATGGCCCTCATACAGTTAAAGGCAATGCTGAATAGCTTAATCCATTAGTCTCTTTGTCGCCTACATCGAAAGTTATAAACGTTAAATCATCAGTAATTTCATCAAATATGAATTCTTGCTTCGTTTCTGCGTCTGCACATCTAATGAGTTCGTAATTATCAATTAACTCGATCAAACTTTGTGACAATTTAATTTCTTTGGTGTTCCAATTACTTAATGCACATCTCGTAATTGTATATCTCCATGAAAATATTTACGTATAATATATGCTAATGTTATTTACAATATTAATATTAATACTCGTAGATATAAAATTAATAATTTTTAATATATTTTTGAAACAAATTGAAAACTGTTTGCATAGCTAAAGTTAGAAAAATATGCAATTCTTTTTAAAACAATTTTTTCTGAGAAGACTATGTAGTCTTCAAAATATTGATAAAAATATTTTTCTGTTGCTAAACTTCAAGGCTATTTAAAATTCTCAGATATAGATGATATTATGTGAAATGTAATATAATGATTTTAGATAAGAAAATATAGTACTACAGTTTTAAGAAACATTGGGTTGACTCATATAATCGACTCATAACTTTCAACGTATGTTTACAAAATCATCAAACATAAATACATATTTATGTAGGTCTTGTACCTTGCAATTAATATAGACAATTTTTATTTTACACAAAAATCCATAGTTTAACGATGACAAACATGTCCACAAAAATTTATAAATGCAACTTGAAATGAAACGTTCGTTTGCTGAAGGTTAAATGAAAGTAGTGTGTCAACTCAATAAATGAAATAACACAAAACCTGACTCAGAACCTCGAGAAACAAAAACAAGAAAGCAAATTAACGTATTAAAAAAGCACACCAGAATGACCTCTAAAAAGTGAACAGAACAGCAAAGCTTGAACGCATGACCACGTTGAACATTCCTAGAGCCAATTGGAACAAAACCTCCGGCGCTCACGGGTGAATTGCGAGGGGGTTGGCTGAAGAAGAGAGCGAAGTCCAGCGCCGTTCTATCATGCCCGGCCCAGGGATATCCTGTGCCCGCTTTTAGGTAAACAATTCGTTAGAATATCGCAGCTGCATTCTCTAAACGGTTTCCGAAATTCCGCTAGAACCGGTCGGAAGCAAAAAGCCAACGGTGACAGGTGACTTGAAGGGTGGCTGGAAAGAAAAGCTCCACCATTTCGGTCGTCCTATTCTGTCCGGCTCAGGGTTATCCCGTGCCCAGTTTTAGGTAAACGTGCATTGACCATTCAATATTTAGTCGGTTTACGAGCGTATATCCACTGTTTGTGTCGTTAGAGCCCGTTGGTAGCAAAGCACCGGCACTGACGGGTGAAATGAAACGCGGTTGGAAGGAAATGAGCACGCGGAGCAGCGTGGTATTGCCGTGTCCCGCTCAGGGATATCCTGTACCCAATTATAGGTAACATTTTCAAGCGAAGCGCTCGTTTCTTTGCCTATTAGAACCGGTCGGTAGCAAAGCACCCTCGATTCTTGGCGAGAAAGGCAGTTTGATGGAAAGACGGACAGCCACGCATATCGTGATCACTTGCCAAGGCCAGGCATACCCTGTTCCAACCTTCAGGTAAATCGCAAATTACCCTCTCGCGAACCCTCTCACGGGTTCTCCGAAAATTCTTGTCGACATTACCGTCCCCTTTCACGCCTTTCATTGCATATTTTTCACCGAACAACTGACAGGAAGTAAGACCACTTCCCATTTCTGACCACATAAAAACTGAAAACACGGTTTCGATAGAACACGGTACTTTGAAAACACGGAAGAATCCTGCATTTCGACGAGGAAATGCTTAAAATCCAAATTTCAATGTTAGGAATTCATTGGTTCGAAAGTTATGGGTGTTTAAAGTTCAGCGATTTTTAGTGTTTATGATGGGTAAGGGCGGCGCCATATTGGTATGTACTCAGATATCGTCCAATGAGCAGAGTTGCGAGAAGGTAGGTTAGAATTAGATGCCTGTGGCCTAATCTACCTTATCGACATCACATGCGTGCTTGTGGTGCCACCTAGCGGTTCTGTCCGTTAGATGATGCGCGATGCATCATGGCGGTGCCCTTAACTATCAAGAACGCTTAAATTCGCTCAACTTTTAGCACTCATAACTTTTGAACTAGTGAATTACTAACATTAAAACTTGGATTTCTAGAATTTCCTTGTCAAAATCTACAGGATTATATAAATATAAAGTGATGTTTAACCCTCGGGGATATCCTGTGCCCAGTTATAGGTAACATTTTGGACGTCTTTCAACAAGACGCTCGTTTCTTTGCCCGTTAGAACCGGTCGGTAGCAAAGCACCCTCGATTCTCGGCGAGGAGGGGAGTTTGATGAGAAGGCGGAGAGCCTCGGATATCGTGATCCTTTGCCAAGGCCAGGGCTACCCTGTTCCAATGTTCAGGTAAATCGCGGATTTCCTATTCGCGAGACATTCTTGTCGCAGTTGTGCTGCTCCTTGATAACATTCCTTCTCACGCGTTTGATTATTTTGTTGGCGAAGAACCGGTAGGAGGTAAGGCACCTTCCATTTCCGGCGACGCAAAACGATGGCAAACGACCAAAAACTCGATGGGATTCGCGATCCAGTGCCAAGCGCAGGGTCACCCAGTACCAGTGTTCAGGTACTCGAGACCAACCACCGTCTTATCGATCCTCTTTAATGCCATTTACTTTCCTCATGAGCAAACGAACCCTTATGGCGGAGGAGCTTCGATTGAGCAACGCATTGCGGCCGCACAGTGGCCCGACGACGTGAAAACACGATATTTAAATTGCCTTTGACAGTTCGTGATAATTCAGACATGGATTCTAAACTCTTCAGGAACTATGTCAGATTCTTGATTTCCTCATGTAGTACAGAATCTGCACGATCGATCCTGTATTATGTCATAGATGTTACTATAATATATTGATCAAGTAAATTTGGGTTAATACAGGTTGTCCCAAAAATGTTGTACTTCCTTGAGAGGGGTGATTCCTGAAGTCATTTGAAGTAACTTTTTCCTTTGTGAAAATGTTTTCCGCGGCTTCGTTAAGAAGTTATTAATGAAAAACATGGACCAATCAGAGCGCGGCTACTGCGGACGGGTTATGACTCGACCAATGCCAACATTGTGCTCAGCTGTAGGCGCGCTATGATTGGTCCGTGATTTTTGTTAATAACTCCTCAACAGAGCTACGGAGAATATTTCCGCAAAGAAAAAAGTTATTTCTAAACTACCTCAGGAATCCCTCCTTTCAAAGAAGTACAACATTTGTTGGTCACCCTGTATAACATAGAGAGCAATGGGTGTAAATAACACACCACCTGAACGACAACAGATCGATATATATGGATATATTCATTCTATCAATGGAGGAAAAAGAAAACAGGAAGAATGTCAATGTTGTGACGTTGTCGCTAAGAGCACTTCTATTAAAACGCATATATGTAAATAATGCGAATATGTCAACGCTGATGTCATATCGCTCAAGCGTTGTGCTCTTGAATGAGCGACGACCTTAATTCGTGTTTTCACAAATTCGGACCACTGTTTCGTCTCTTGCTAATTCACCTAAGCAATCCGCGTAATCATTACGTTACCAGAGCCTTTGGGAGCGAAAGGACCGAAATTCTCGAGCGATGATAGAGTCCACTCGTTCATACGTCCCTCAAAGGGCTCATCTGCGTTGCTTTGTCCCGCGCAAGGGTTCCCAGTTCCGTCGTTCAGGTAAATCACAGAGACACGCTGGTAGAACATAGTTCTTGGGTTTTTGTTCGATGTAGAACCGGTAGGATCCAAGGCGCCCAGTTTTCAAAGTGACGCAAAAAGCGTAACATACGTTCGTGCCGCGAAATCGTCGGTCGCAATCACCTGTACCGCTCAGGGCTCACCGACCCCGACTCACAGGTAACTTTTCTGAATTAATTGCGTTTTCATCGAATTGAAGATTTGTGGCTTTTACACGTCGGACTGGTATCATTGTTTGAAGGTTTCAGGGTGCAAACCGTGTGCGAGAGATATTTAGTCAGCATTGTAGCTAGCTCCATCAGTCATCAATAGAGAGCGGAGCCTTATACGAAATAAAAATTTTCTACCTGGATTGCAACAAACTATAGTGAGAAAGAAATTTAATTTCTCTCATAACAGTATTTTTAAATTCTTCTTCCGACTTTTGAAAATATTATTCTGTAGATCTTGACGAAGGAATGTCGAACATCTAAGTTTTAATGTTAGGCATTCACCGATTCGAAAGTTATACGTGTTTAAAGTTGAGCGATTGTAAGCGATTTCTGTAGGTAAGGGCTCCGCCATATTGTTACTTACTCAGCGTAATCGACATTCCCTGTAAAAACGTTGAATGTCGTTGAACTTTAACCACATATAACTTTTGAATCAGTGAATTCCTAACATTAGAACTTTGATTATCAGCATTTTCTCGTCAAAATCTACAGGGATTATATTTACAAAGTCCAAAAGTTTTGGCCCCGTAAGGTTCATCCAAGTTAGCTAGATTAATAAGCTAAATTACTGGAATACAATTCCTTTTGAATACTACTTACACCATAACCATAAGGGTGTCCACGAACTTTCTGATGAAATCAGTAGCAACATTAGCAAAAAATGTATGAGAAATTTATTTTGTAGACTGTTGACACTGCCTTATTTTGACATGTCTCATCAGACTCATAAAGTTAACTGCATTTCTGAAGGAACATTGAGATCAAATTCTTTTTTAACCATGCTTAGACTAGCTTCGTTAATGTGTCTGCACATCTAACGAAATTAGCTGCAATACTAGCGAAGCATTAGAATAAGACCAATTATACCAGACTTATAAGTGTATCTACAGATCTGATAAAACTAGCTGCAATATTAACATTGGTACAGCACATCTTTTGGACACAGTTACCATCCAGAATCCTCAACCGATGATGCCTCTAAGTCACTCTCTAACCTAACTAAAAGAAAAGCGCGTGTCAATGAGTTCGAACAAGAAATGGCGGCGGTGGCACGTTGTCTCCCAGGTCTAAAGTACTCGCGAATCAATTAACATGCCAACTATTGTGACTGTCAGAGCCGGCAGGTCGGGTGTCTCCGAAATTCCCGAGGTCTGCGAAATCGGACTCGTTCGAGGTTGCGAGCGGTGCCAAGATCAGTTTACTCTGCGACGCCCAGGCGTTCCCTGCTCCCACGTTTAGGTCAGTGTAGTCATCGATAGCCGTCGGTCCTCCGATTGAATTAATCCGGGAATTCTGTAGAGCCTGTGAACGGTGCCAAGCCTAGAGTCGCGTCCACTGCCAAGTACGATGTGCTAGTCAGCTATATCGGCAGCCCGGTAACGATGCTTTGCCCGGCGCAGGGTCACCCTCTTCCAGCTTATAGGTATATCTATTTATGGTTCGATCTTGCGATAAGAGAATATCGCGACGGATGGTAGAGTTTAGACAGATAGACATCCAGAGATTTGTCGTTTCTCTATCCAGAGCCGGTCAGTGGCGCGGCACCCAAAGTACCACCCACGGCGAAAATAACAGTCCTCTCGCTACCCAGTGAAGCATCCATGGCCATGGTGTGCCAAGCTCAGGCGCATCCGTTGCCGATCTTCAGGTACGCTTGGACGAGCACGGGGAAAGTCTCTTCCGATTCGTTCTGCAATTATCTTCCAGTAAGGTCGTCGCCTTTCATGCAACAAACGATGGACCGTGCCTCTGGAACGGTCTCAGTTAACTGACCGCGTCAAGACCCTGGTTCCGCACGCGAAAACATCTCCACGCAGACACGCGAAGATGTCGACTACTATGCCCCCTTCCTCCGTTTTGCATTCTAGAGCCGGTCGGAAGTAGTCCTCCCCGGTTGCCGCCTAGATCCAAATTCGACGGAATGACTAAGACCCAGGGAGAAACTTTGACGTTGCTCTGCGAGGCTCAGGCGAGTCCGTCGCCTTTGTACAGGTGAGCGACTTGCGAGGGATGTTAGCAGATCCGTGAATTCGCACTACTATGAAATTTTGTATGCGGTTTCAATCATTTATGACACAGTTTTATCGTTTGCTTAACTCATAGTACAATGCAGGCCTGGGCAACTAGTGCTCCGAGAGTCCATGACGTAGAATTGGCTAACACCAGTATCGTGGTCCGATGTCCCGGACCAGCGCGAGAGGGGAATGCCATCTCGCCGTAAGGCAAGTAAGACGAGCTCTTATACCCCTCCCGCGCTAGCTGGCCGGGTAAATTCTATTTTCCAAAGTTTCATATTTTCCAAAAATCCCGGATTTTCTAACTCCTCTCGTCAGACAAGAATCTCGACTAGCTACCACCCCTCGCTGCTTCCCTTCGCGACCGGTCTCTATCTTCACGTTTCTTGGTTTCTTTGAGCTGCAAACGACGCGTTAGATAACGACGACGAGTCCCATCCCGGGTTTTTGCGGTCTTACAGAGCCACGGGGTAGTGTACGTCCGAACGTACGGGACAAGGACTTCAATGGATTGAAGAGGGCCATTCTAATTGGCCGAACGGCGGGCCTAGCATGTCCTGTTCAAGGTTTCCCGGCGCCTTTGTTCAGGTACGGGATCGTAGGGTATTGGTGCCAGTGTCGCCAGATGAAGACATGTCTCCCACTCTACCCTGTCCTCTCTGTGCCTCTACTCCCCCATTTAGGCGAGCATCCCCACGCTTCTACACGGCCCGGTCACGTGACGCGTTTGGACTCCGCCGTGCATGTGTCACTATGTCACGTGACTGATCCTATGCCAGAGAGAGAGGGTAACTGTATTCGCCATAATTCCCCTGGTCTGGCGACACTGATTGGAGCAATGGGATTCACGTCAGGCGGTGGCGATCCTGCTCGGGTGTTCGGTCATGTTCTAGATCATTTTCTAGATCATTATCTCTTAAACACCATGCGTCGGTTCTTCCCCCTGTTTTCAGAGCCGACGGGTAATGTCAGGCCGCGTATCGCGGGCGAACGTTACGAAGGTTTCAAACTTGTTGACGTCCCAAGGACGATGGTGGCAGCCCTGGACTGTTCCATTCAAGGATTTCCTGTCCCAGTGACAAGGTACACGTCGCCTAACGACCGGTTTCCTCACTGTGAATCGCGTTTCAGAGGGCAAGATAGTTCCGCGGTTTTCGGACAAGAAGTTCGAAAGAGAAGTGGCTTTGGTTGCTGGAGGTCAGAATATCGCGTTGAATCACTTGTTTCAGAGTTTTCTCATGTCCGTAACAAGGTAGACGATGTACCTTATCCCCTATTCATATGTCACTATGTCACGTGACTAATCCGGGCATGACAGAGAGGGGGTACCTGTATTCCCCTCAATTCCCTGGTCTGGCGACACTGATTGGAGCAAGGGGATTCGCGTCAGGCGGTGGCAATCCTGCTCGGGTGTTCGGTCATTTTCTAGATCATTATCTCTTAAAACACCACGCGTCGGTTCTTGATCCCTGTTTTCAGAGCCGACGGGTAATGTCGGGCCGCGTATCGCGGGCGAACGTTACGAGGGTGGCAAACTCATTGACGTCCCAAGGACGATGGTGGCAGCCCTGGACTGTTCCACTCAGGGATTTCCTGTCCCAGTGACAAGGTACACGTCGCCTAACGACCGGTATCCTCACTATGAATCGCGTTTCAGAGGGCACCAGCAAGATAGCTCCGCGGTCTTCGGGAAAGAAGTTCGAAAGAGAAGTGGTTTTGGCTGCTGGAGGTCAGAATATCGCGTTGAGTCACTCGTTTCAGGGATTCCCCATGCCCGTGACAAGGTAGACGATATACCTTATCCCCTTTCGCTCCTTGGTTTCCCTTTTTTTTCGTCGTCGTCGTCGTGGTCCTCGTCGTCGTTGATGAGTCGAATCAGTTGATTATCGCTTTCGATCGATATACGATGGGTCAACGATTTATACGTCAGGTAAGTTGCATGTTATAATTACGCGTGTACTCAGGGTTCTGGCTATTGAGGAGGATGATGAGGTATGTAAATTTGGTCTACTTCTCGCGAGGAACGCGTTCCCATTGGTTGCTTGCTGAGATTAGTTTTCGGGTAGTAAAACTAATTACTGGGTAGTAAAAATGACTGATTGTTATTGTTTTATGAAAATAGTAACGTTGCGTTCATTTGGATTTTTTGCCACTTTTCTTGTAGTATGTATCCGGACAAATTCAATGATTCATTAATTCTCTATATATGAGAGTGTCTTTATAAATTCAGTGATACTATCCAGATAATTAAGTTACTTTTTTCGCGTTTCGATAATCAATTAATGATTCCTCGATTTTTATATATTGAATGTTTTTCTCCATAACCTCCAGTTTTTAAGGAATCTAATTTTAGAAAAAATTTGTTCTGCCTGGGCAATTGGTGCTCCGAGAGTCAATGATACCATGTATTTTTGTAGCCGAAAAAAATTGATAAAGTTGACAATTTGTCTTTTTTCTTGAAATAAAATTTCTCGGAAACTGAGGGTGAAAGAAAACGAGTGACCTTAGTTTTCTTTTTTGTATTCAACACCTCGAACACTATAAGAATCGTCTATGGCTTAATGAAATGTAAAAGAACATTTTATATTTGTTGAACAATATAATAACAGTTTAGATATTTGAAGCTACTTATCCTTTTTAGGAATGTACGAACTATGTAGCCTATCAACATAAATAAATTTTGAAATTCCTAAAAATTGACAAAAGCCAAATAAAAAAATCTGAAATCAGTCATTCCTACTAGTCCAGTGGTTCTGGTATTATTAACAGATAAAATGAAGTAATGATTGAGGGTATGAGCACAAAATCAATTGGGAACGCTTTCGTCGCGAGGAGGGTCGTTGCAACGATTCAGCGGCTGAACGACGACTCTGATTACCGATACATAGATATAATACAAGCCAAAGCGAACGATAAAGGGACGATTTAGTCATTCCGGGCAATAAATGATATCGTTCCAGAACCGTCCGGTCGTACTGCCCCAAAAGGGACTGGAGACGGCCTTAATAAGTACCGCGGGGTAGAGGGCGAGTCTCTGGCGCTGGCGTGTGCGGCACAAGGCTTTCCTGCCCCGATCTCTAGGTACACAAAAAGAGTTCCGTATAGCTTCTCTATTTTTTTTCTCTTTTGTTTGGTCGTTTATCTTGCTCCGCAGAGCACGGATCCTATTTTCGAAGCGTTCCATCCTTACCCTCTACCCCGGGCCGGGTGGCGGTACCGCAAAATCCGAGAAGTTGGACGTTTGACAGAGGCTAATCAAAAAAAGAGAGAGTCTAAACAGAAACGAAAAGGGGGAGGGGCGGGAGGGAGAAAGCTAAACGAGAAACAGTAATCGAGGGAGAAAGAAAAGAGACAACGATCGATTGCCAAGCGTACAAAGATAGGGGATGGCGGGACAAAGGTGGCCTCGAATGAAAGCGAGGAAAATAGCGCTGATCCAAGATCCCGACGACCGTCGCTGTCGTAGAGACAGCTATAACAGCGGCGGATCGGCGAGTTAACTGTCGAATAGGACATCGTATCTTGCGCTCGTAGAACTTGGATATCTCTCTGTTCGTGGTTCAGCCTTGTGTGTTGTCTTGCCTCGGTTTAAGTTGAAGCGGGCTCGAGAACCGCAACGATTAGAGATAGCCTCACCGGGAACGAAAGGAGAGGATAGGGAATAACTATAAAGTTGACTAAGAAGTAAAGCGTTCTCGTGTATCCGGGGCCAATCGGACGTGTTGGTTTTCAGTGCCAACAGGAGCCCCGTGACGCAACCCTGAGATAGGTGACACGGAAGCGCGACTCCGAAAAGGATGATGCGGGCCCTCTTCTCCTTCGGTAACCTCGGTGCTGATCAGGGTGGTCCGAGAGAGTGTCACCCGATCAATGGGGCGAACAATGTTGCCCTGCACCTGCACACCTCCAATAAGTCCCACGATATCTGGCTGGTAAGTCCTCGCCACCTTCGTGCCTCATCCGTTTCGTGTTTTTCACCCCCCACGTTCCGCCCTCCCTTTCTCTCACTCGCCAGAAATGTTGAAAGTGTTTGACCCGTGTCCCAGGCATTGTCCAATCGCTGCACCATCGCCACCAACCACCCAAGCTCTCCACCAACTCGAGTCCCGATTCTGATCGAAACAGCGATGGGTTCGTTCGTTCGTCGTGAAAGCTTATTTTGATTTCAAGCAGTTTTTATCTTGGTTCCACCCACCCCGTCACGTTCCTAGTCTCCTGTTCCCGGTGTAACAGAAATCGCTCGAGAAAGTGTCACGCGGGCCTGTGTGTGTCTCGAGAATCGAGAGTGGAATCGGCACCGCTCTGTCGCTGTTGCGCTCTCCGGTGAACGCCTCTCACTTTCTACCTTAGGTGTACCGTTTTCGAATCGTTTGTCAGAGCTCGCGTGCAGACAGCAGTGCTTCTCTCGTTCTTTCTCTCTTTCACTCTCTCTATCTCACTCATTCATTCTTTCTCTCTTTTTCTTTCTCTCTCTTCATCCCGCGAAGCACTTTTTGTTTCCGATCGTGACGAACTTGCCGCTGCCAGCCTCCTCATCCTCCACCGTTTCACGACCTGCTCTGCTTTTATGACCGCTGTATGCTCCAGATGCGTTGAAGCTCTCCTTCTTTCTGATTAAGTTTGCGCAAGAGACACGTGCTAATGAGCCGGCAGTAGAGACAGAAGCCCATGCCCAGAGACGCCCAAAGCCCTGCATACACACTGCCGTCTACGAGACACCGGACACTTGCTGATTTCAGCGCGAACAGATGTTCTTTTTCAGCGCGATCTCGCCATTGTGTTTCGTTTTTGTTCGAGACTACGGACAAAGATTTCTGGGTTACAGCGAGCTAATATTCAGATATTCTTTGCTATATTTAAAATAACCTTTTTAAAATTGAACCTTACTGTCTTGAGTTGTTCAGGAGTTGGAGGGATCACTTTACTAGACGATACGTGAAAATAGTAGTTTTGCTTTGGCTAAACTTCACTTTAAGCACCCAGAAATTTTAACTTTTTAAATATAATTCTGTAGATTTTGGTGAAAAGATGTCGAAAATCCAAGTTTTAATGTTAGGAAACCACTAGTTCAAAAGTTATGGGTGTTTAAAGTTGAGCGATTTCAAGCGTTTCTTGCAGGTAAGGGCGCCGCCATTTTGGTACGTACTCAGCCTCGCGTGTCTTCTAACGCGGTGAACTTTAAACACGCATAACTTTTGAACCAGTCGATTGCTAACATTAACTTGGATGTTAATTGGATGTTCGACATTTTCTCGTCAAAATCTACAGGATTATATAAAAAAAGTTAAGAATTCCTGGGTTTCTATAGTGAAAAGTTTAGCCAAAGCAACAATGACTATTTTTTTCTCAGCAAAAATTTAATTAAAAACCTAATTCCTTGAAAAACTCAAGCCATTTGGTTCAATTTAAAAAAAGTTATTATAGAGTGGCTGAATATTAATTCCAGCTACTGCATCTCTGTGTGAAAGAGTACAAAAAATGGAGTTTATGAATATGTATGTGTCCCTTCTAGTAAAGATGATATTCATTTAAATTATTCTAATAAACAAAGTTACATTGATTTATTTTTGAAAAGTTGATATCTGAAGTCATAATAGCTGTCCACAATAAGTATCCAATAAGTACCCACATAGAGTGGACAGCTATTATGACTTCAGGTATCTTTCCGGAATTATAGATCATAAATTTTAGAGAAAAAATAGTCGAATTTATTCTAACATTTGACAGTGATTCTTGAACATTTTGTAAATTCAAATGTCTCTACGGACTTTAAACAAGCTTTTTCATGGTTTAAATTACATCTTTACAACAATTCTATAATATGATACTTGATGTACAATTTATTATTGCTGATTTAACAATATCGCTGCCGAGCACTAAAAGTGATAACTATGTATAATCTTATCAAAATGAAAAGTTTAAATGTCTTCAAATTTCTCGAATGAAGGAATATATTCAATAATTTCTCATAAAAGCATGAAAATAGCAGGTTTAGTGTTAAACCACTTTGAATAAAAAGTATGTCACCGACATTAGAATAACCTGGGGTTATTCACGGTTGGATTTACACTTGCTGTGTATATGTTTACTATTACGAGTAGGTATAGTTGTGCTACAGCGACGTGCATAAAAGTATGGAGGATTTCGCAAGTAATCCAATTATGCAAATTTGAATGTATTGCCCAGTGTACAACCTCTTCGTGAAGTACCTCGGCTTATTCTAATGTTGACCACACATCTATCATTCAAAGTGCTTCGAAACTGTCATAGAAAAATGGTTCATCAAATTATAGGTGGTCATTTCATTTTTTTTATAGTGATTTCAGTGGGGAATAATAATTTTTCAAACTCGAATGAATCTGTAAAATTATAATTGTAATTTTTCAAACTCGAATGGATCTGTAAAATTTTCGAGAAAAAAGATATTTGCATTTTTACAATCATACCTAATGCAAACCAGTTTAGTTTATCAACTTTATATGTTTATTAGATCACTGAAGAAGTTATAATATTGGTGCTTTGTTTATATTTTTATTTGTTGGCCGTTTAAAGCTATTACTAAAGCGGTTACTCTATTTTTTCTAGAAATAGTAGATACTATATGATCTAGATACTATATCCTATAGGATCTAAGAAAGGGCACGGATCCGAGGGTTTTTCTTAGATCAAGACTTTACTGTGCATAACATATGGATACACGTGGTATGAATGCTGTTGTGAATGTTATGTGTCATCTGATGTGAGCCACATTGTGACCATTCGCGAATTACGCCAATTCCAAAATCTGCAAAGTGTCTGGTGACTTGTGGGCACAGGGGACATACGAAGCTAGGAAACGACATCAGTATGAATCGAAGCAGCTAAAAACACTGTTAATTATTTATCAATGTGTTGTCCTCGTCTCCAAGAAGATCAAATAATAAAGTTCGATTGGCTTCGATTCATGCGACCATAAGAAGCTCCCTTTCAGCGACCAGCCCACGAAACCCCGTTGTCCTCTCGTTGCAGATGGTACAAGTTCATCGAAGGCTCAACTCGTCGTCAACCAGTCCAACTCAATGAACGCGTTCGTCAAGTCAGCGGAACACTGATCATTCGTGAGGCTCGCGTAGAGGATTCCGGCAAGTACCTGTGCATCGTGAACAACTCCGTTGGCGGTGAAAGCGTGGAAACAGTTTTGACGGTGACTGCCCCATTGGCCGCGGAGATCGAACCCAGCACCCAGACCATCGACTTCGGAAGACCTGCTACCTTCACCTGCAATGTTCGCGGAAACCCCATCAAGACTATCTCGTGGCTGAAGGATGGCAAACCCCTTGGCTTGGAAGACCATGTGCTCAGGATCGAAAGCGTCAAGAAAGAGGATAAGGGAATGTACCAGTGCTTCGTTAGGAATGACCAGGAAAGCGCCCAGGCAACTGCTGAACTCAAACTTGGTGGAAGATGTGAGTATATGTAAAGAGCAAATCTTTTTAAAAAATTATTACTAGAAATTTAATCTCTAATGAACCTAGTGGAAATTATTTTAGATTAGTCCAAATTGGAAAATCTATTCAATGTATAGTTTCAATTTCTTTGAGAATCATTGTCACAAATTCAACTCTTATTGAATCTAATATAAATTAATGGAAATAGATTCGACCCCTATGGACTCTAATAAGAATTCATATAATCAGAAACATCTATAAGATTTATATTTTAAACCTTGAATGACCTTGAGTAACTATATTCACTGAATTCCTAAAGAAAGGGACTATCATTGTAACTGTTTCAGAGGGGATGGTCCCGTTTAAAAAATGAGGGCGACCTTAAGACCTCTAAAAACAGATATTTTTATATTTTTATTTGCAACTGTTAGATGGCTCACCCTGAATACAAGTGAGTCCACATAGAGACCCTACATTGGCTAGCCCAGGATCCTGAGGAGAATGTCCCATAAAATGATTTCAATACCGGGTCCAAACTTGTCCAATTGTTCCTGATCCTCATGGCTCTAGAAGACGATACTAATCCAGAGCGACTCTTTTCACATCCACAGTCGAACCCCCGCAGATCCGTCACGCGTTCCGCGAAGAGACCCTTCAGCCCGGACCCAGCATGTTCTTGAAGTGTGTAGCCAGCGGAAACCCAACACCTGAAATCACCTGGGAACTTGACGGCAAACGGTTGTCCAACACAGAGAGGCTCCAAGTCGGCCAGTACGTTACAGTAAACGGCGATGTGGTTTCTCATTTGAACATCTCCAGCATTCACACCAACGACGGAGGACTCTACAAGTGTATCGCTGCGTCGAAGGTGACCGTGATTCTTTTTTTTCTTTCTCCTTTTCTTGGTCTCTTGTTGGTAGAGAAAGGTAACAACGGTCCCGTGGATCTCGTGATTACAGGTTGGATCCGCGGAACACTCGGCCCGATTGAACGTCTACGGTCTTCCCTTCATCCGCCACATGGACAAAAAGGCTATCGTCGCTGGTGAGACTCTTCGTGTGACCTGCCCCGTCGCCGGATATCCGATCGAAAGCATCGTATGGGAACGGGACACGAGAGTTCTGCCGATCAACAGGAAACAGAAAGTCTTCCCCAATGGCACGCTGATCATCGAGAACGTCGAGAGAATGAGCGATCAGGCTACCTACACATGTGTCGCACGCAACGCCCAAGGTTATAGCGCAAGAGGAACACTCGAAGTACAAGTCATGGGTAAGTTCCATACTTCTTTTGCTCACTATCTCTAGATGTGTCGATCGCGCGGAATTGTTAATCGTAAATCGCGCGTGCAAAAATTTTCTTGCCCCCTTTTAATCAATTATATCCAATTGATCAGTTCTTCATGTCGATGCCAGGGAGTCCATTGAAAATGAGATGTGGTGTCACTTCAAATTAGGCGTTTAAGCGTTTAAGTGATACTAGTTTTGAACTTGTTAATGGACAATTTTTTTGTCTGGTTTTATGAAAATAGTGGTTGTTTATTGTCTTAGAAATTATTTTTCACATTGACTTTTTTTTTTACTTTAATCTAGAAGGTTTAATTATTAAGAAGGTATAATTATTTTTTGTGAATTTAAAATAAATTTTTTAATTAATTTAATTAATTTTGTCTTGAAGCTCGTAACTCTGTAAATATTTAAAATGCAATTTTATCAACACAATGAGTCTAGTCACAGAATAGAATCCCTAAGGATTCATTTTGCAATGACAGTTCTGAAAAATCAAATTTCCCTATTATTTCTCAAAAATTTTTCTCGAAATTCAATTATTTCATTTGGTACACAAAATAAAAATAATCTATTCAATTAATGTTTCTGAAATTTTAATGTGACATTTTTAAATTGCGAATTTGTACAATTTATGGTATGTGCTAAATTTTGGAAGACTAAAAAATATGTATATTAACAAAAATAATTAGCATTTTTAATTTATCTTGACCACGAGAAATCTTCTACTTGAACAAAAAAATTTTTGATTGTTCTGATTTCTATAAACTAATTTGTGAAAATGAAAATTTGTGTGGAATACAATTTGGAAAATCATTTGTCAATGCACCAGTGTGCGATGTTGTGCGCTAAGATAATTGATTAAACGTTTGTGTAAAACAATGCAAAATTGTACAAATTATGACGTTTGGAAAAAAGTATCAAATCTTGAACAGAATATTCAAGTAATAGTAAAATTTTTCATTTTGCTACATAATCATTATCTACATAAATTCTTTTATTCGACTACACACTAATACAGAACGTGGCTCAAATGTATATCTGCAATTTTTATGAGATATTGATAATCAGATTGCAGATTTTATGCATTTATAGCACAATTAAGTACATAAAATTTTAAATTGTAGGAAAACGTAAAAAATTTGAAGATGTCATTATATTATTTTTCATCTGTTAAAATTATTAGGGGAAGAAATAATATCTAATTTGGTTTCTATTTATTGCAGTCAATGTAGACCATTTTTATTTTGGCTAAAGATCCGCAATCTATTGATAACGGTATTACCTCTAACGTTAAAGTAATTTAATAAAATAATGTCATTACTTTTTGTGAAGATTAACTACTTAACTACTTAATTTAATTAAATAATTAATTTTAATGATTTTCATGTAGGTGCTGGTTTTATAATTTTTCACAGTTCCTTTTTTTAAAGAAAATAACATAGGCCAGTAGTGGTTGATGAAACTCTTTCGTGGATATGGATGAGACTCGGTGAGATGAGTACGAAACCTGTCGATATTGTTTTTAGGCCACATTGAAGGTAATATGAAGTATGAGAGGGCCGCAATACATAAGTGCTGCGGCTGCTCGCTTACCTGAAATAGGGCACACCGGATCTTTAGCAGTTCATTATGACGCGACGTTCATTTTAAAGACTTCGCCGTCAGATAAGACTCATGAGCAGAAATTCAAATTTCGTTTATGAAACGTTATTTAGTATGACGTTATTTACTTTCAGACAGTTCCTTGATTGATATTAATTTTGAAGAATTTTTAAATAATTATATTGAAAATAACTAAATACATAACATATGATGAATAAAAGAAATGTTTAATTAAAATGTTTTTTAAAAAACAGTTCCTTGAATGGTATTAGTTTTAAACCATTTTTTTTACTAATTATACTGGAAGTTGCGAAATACATGTACCTACATTCTATAAACAAATTTGAAACCAGCAAAGTCATGACTTAAACACCCCCAATTTTGTCCCCACTACATTATACTTCATTTTGAACTAAATCTTTCGCATCGACAGCAAAAACCGATCAATTTGACGTGAAACGACCCAATAAATATTTTTTAAAATTTGTATTAATTATGCTACGCGAAACTTCACCTTAGGGACCCAGAAATGTTTAACTTTTTTAATGTAATCCTGTAGATTTCTACGAGAAAATGCCGAAAATCCAAATTTTAATGTTAGGAATTCACTGGTTCAAAAGTTATGGGTGTTTGAGCAATTCTAAGCATTTCTTGCAGACAAGGGCGCCGCCATGTTGGTATGTACCTAACAACTTCGCTGATTGGACGATGTCTGCTTACATACCAATATGACGGCGCTCTTTCCTGCAAGAAACCTTTAGAATTGCTCAACTTTAAATACCCATAACTTTTGAACGAATAGATTGCCAACATTAAAACTTGGATTTTCGGCATTTCCTCGTTAAAATCTACAGGATTATATAAAAACAGTTAAAAAATTTTGGCCGCCTAAAGTGAAGTGTAGCCCGATCAGATATCGATTGAACGTATTTTCGATTGGCAAAACGAATTATAAGATACCCTGACCAGATGTGTAATTGGAACGAACGCGTATCGTCAACGGGATCCTGCGTAAATTGTTCTTTACAGGTATTCGGCCGTTAGGTCCGGTGAATGTTTCACGATATGTCGCATTCAACGTTCTATTGCAGCTGTAACGATTCTTCCAGCGAGTCCTGGCCCATTTCGACTGTGTCGATCAGGCCAGTCACGTCACGTCCTGTCGAATATCACGGTCGAACCGAGAGCCGCGTGAAAATCGTGTGTACGACGAACGAACCGCGCGTGAATTCGCGAGCCGAGAATCCGCGAATGCAAAAACGGACACGGACACGGACGCGGACACGCACACGGACGACCGCCCCATTGCAGATTTCACAAACACTCACGTGGCGCGAGAACGCCTCGGAAAGAGGCTCGAGAGCGCTCTCGTTGGAATGTTGGAAGTTGGTATGGCGGTGACCGACGATCGACCGTAAGAAATCTGGTGCATTCTTGTCAGAATTGTTCTCTCTTCGCGCGTCCACCATTCGTAGTAACCGTTGCTCCACAGAGTTACCGTGTCTCTGTATATAATACATATCGTCAGCCAATGAGTCGGCTGCGAAACTTCCAAGTTTTGCTTTCTTGGAACGTCCTTTCTCGTGAATGCAATCTTCTCCTCCATACTGGCGCGTTTTGGTGAGCTACGGTATTATCTCCGTAACTGTCGCGGAGGTCTCTACCATAACTGTCAAAGTTGTATCCTGGCTACTAGCGGGATCCCCCGTGTAAACAGTCAGAAGTATCGGCGAGACTCGTTTTTCTGATTAAAAGGACACCAAACACGATATAATTACGATTATAAAGAATATAACATCTCTACTGTAACTGTAGCTTTGACCATACGACAGTTACGGAGATACTACTGTATTTAGTGTTGTGTTTCTATCTATCAGAAAGATTAAAAGAGTTCAGGAGTATTGACATATCAGTCCCACCTTACTAAAATTATTAACGAAAAAATTTTTATTTTGCATAAAGACTCACAGAATCATATAAACACAGGCTCAAAATTGTTCTATTAAAAAACTATAAGAAAGATGTGGAATAACAGCAGATTGTTTTACTAACTTCTAAGATCAAACTGTCAGTACGTTAATTTAAAAATTGAGTTACTACATCGTGAATGGTTGAGATTTTAAAATAGAATCTGATCTGGCATTGTTTTGCGAAAAAGTAAACTCGAAAAAATTCTAAAAAAGCTCAAATTTTGGATTTTGAAGCTTTGAAGTGTTATCAATTGATGTAAACAAAATTTGTTCAAAATATGAAACTTCGAAAATTCAATTTCGGTCATTGAAAAAGAATTTCCAGCCCACTGTGCACTAGCTCAACGCTATCCCCTCTACTTCGGCAGTTGTCAGCCAATAAAAGTGCAGAACATGTCACTACTACTGCTCACTAGCATCTCGAGTGTCTCCGTAGCTACGCGACATTAAGGAGGAAAGCTGCATTCCTAAAAAATGAAAACCGCTGATCACCTAGATGAGGTGTAGGCAGTGATCGAGTCCGAAATTGGTCGGCCGGTAATCCGGTGATAGACGCAGTCGACTCATCGACGTCTACTCGATCACACGACGTTACGACACGAACACGCTCACGAACATATCAACATGTATACGCTCGCGACCTATCATCATACGTCCATACATCGATCCTCCACCCTCAGTGCCGCCCACGATACAGCAGTTCTCGTTCACGAAGCTACCCATGAACGCCGGGGAGTTCGAAAACCTGCAGTGTATCGTACCGACCGGTGACCTGCCTTTGAACATACGCTGGAGCTATCCCGGAGAAGAGATGGGCGGTTCCTCCGGCGTACTTGCGAAGAAGGTCGCGGATCGCGTTAGCATGCTCATGATTTCTGTCATCACCGCGAGACACGCGGGGGAGTACGTTTGCACCGCTGAAAACGCGGCTGGAACGGCGTCTCACTCGACCACGCTCACCGTCAATGGTTCGGGCCAATGATCCGTTCCTAGAGGATAATACAATTTCTCATTTTATTCTTTCATTATTTCAAATTTTTATTTCACTACGTTCTCTTTCGTTTCGTTAATGCACAAATCCCGGCAAAGCGCACCGTAGCGAACCTCATTACATACAGCCACACACAGACATACACACATTCTCCTGGCCCGAGACGTCCCGCCAATCGAGAAACCCTGAATTGACTCCGTCACACGTCCACCCAGAGTCGCCAAATCAGGGGAATTGAGGGGCATACGCTTACTCTCTGTCGTTAGTCACGTGACATTCCGACACGTGCCGGACAGAGACAAAACACGTCACGTGACCTGGCGGAAACGCGGGGTCAGTGTCGCCAGACTGGGGAAGTTGAGGGGAGTACGGTTACCCTCTCTCTATCACTGCCAGAGTAGTCACATGACCGGGCCATGGCGGACGCGTGGGGATCGGTGTCGCCAGACTGGGCAAAATAAGTTAAACGCATCACGTGATCGGTCTGTGGGGATGGTCCGAAAGTGTGGGGATGTCCGCCGCTGGGGATAGTCATAGAAGGGATAAGCTAGAATAGGAGACCAGTCTTAATCTGGCGACACTGGTGGGGATGCTCGCCGCCGGGGAATGGTGGAAGGCATCGTAGAAGGGGTAAGGTGGGAGACAAATCTTAATCTGGCGACACTGATGGGGATACTCACCGTCGGGGAATGGGGGAAGGCGTCGTGGAACGGGTAAGGTGCGAGACAAGTTTTAATCTGGTGACACTGGTCCACCGTCGCACACAACCCGCAATACCGATCGGACCGAAACGTTCACTCGATCTCACTAGATCTCTGTCGCGACAAATGTCCTGTGATGCGTTGTTGTACAGTCGGGCCGCAGCTCCTACCGATCGCATTCAATGCCGAAGTGGCCAACTCGGGAGACTCCGTATCCGTGTCGTGCTCGATCTTGAAGGGTGACATGCCCATGGATATAGAGTGGGCATTCAACGGCGTGCCGATCGACAAGTCGAAAGACACTAGTATTACGATGACCAGAATAAGCAAACACCTGAGCACCCTTAGCATCGACGGCGTCTCGGCAAGACACGCCGGAGAGTACGCCTGCTCCGCATCGAATCTTGCCGGTTCCGTCAGTCGGTCAGCAACCTTAACGGTGAACGGTACGACTTCTCCCCACCACCAGATGCCTGTTATTAGTCCTTCTTCACCCGTGCTAGCTTTTTATATCACCTAACATGTTCCACCATCGATATCAACGTTTCAACAGCTCCCTTATCCTTGCCCCAAAGGTGTCCAAAGGTGTCACTTCTCCTTGCTGCGTGGTAGTCAATTCTTCGCCGCCATACCAACCTCGTCGTTCTCCACTCGCGGAAGTATGTACTGTGCAGGTGGTTACATAGGTGGAGTTTTAAATAATGGTCAGCATATATAATGCAAATTTGATTTTATATATTTGGAGTTGAAATACGAAAATATTATCGCAACCATGTTTTAGATAATTTCCTTCATTATTTACAAATTATAAAATAATATGTAGGACACCAATGGTTGTGACTATGCTTCAGTATTTAACTTTCGAAAAATATGGAAGAATATTTGCATTATTTATGAGAGGGGTGATGAACTGGCGGCTCGCGATCTAGTTGTGACTCCTATCCCCACTCTTCTCTCCAGGCTAGGCAAAGGGGAATTACCCCCTCTACTTGGCTACTGAACGGAGGTGGAAAAGTGGGGTATCAGGCCCATCACTCTGGCACACGGGTTAGATGGCATTGGTAGTGGGGGTTCTCTGGCTCCCGGCGGAGAGATTCGTCACCCCTGATTTATGGGATGACCGAATATTTGAAAAAATGAAGGAGGTAAAATTTTTCTGTTTTCTATTAGCAACACAATAGTGTATATTATTTCGCTGCGAGGTCGCAGATGGCCTTTAATTTTTTAGATGAAATATACATTTTTGTATATTGTTCCGAAGTACATAACGTCAAGAATGGTATTTGTTCAATAATTTACGATAAGATGATCTTAAAGTCATACAGGTCGAAGCGTGTTTGTTTTTCTTACTGTTTCTGTATTATTTCGTAAATCAATGCGTGACCTTTTGGAGTAACGTAACCTTACTTGGTAGTAGAGAAAGAACTGTATTAACAATAAATAAAAATTAGTTCCTTTTTCTCATAAAATGAGGAGAACGTACTTAAAATGTTACTACATATTAGGAATTGTTCTTCAATGTTGAAAGTATTTCCACATTTTGTTACCAAAAATTTAATTTACAAAGTTGAAAAATAGATTTTTGTGCTATACAGGGTGTCCAAAAATGTTGTATCTCGTTGAAAGGGGGAAAATTTGGGAAAATTTACTTTGAATGACCTCAGGAATGACTCCTTTCAAGTAAGAACATTTTTAGGACATATATTTGTCCTGGTAAATAAATTCATGATACAACAAAATTACAAGAAAATGTGTCGAATTTCATCTAAAAATTCCTAGATATTATGTCTTCCTATGTTGTGTTGCCTATGAAAACAGTAAATATATTTCTCTTTCATTTCCGTCAAATATGTCTTAGCTCTTTATAAAAAAAACGTTCGTACCAGCGTGTTCACCCTGCAGAATTGTATAGGATGCCCCATGCAGCTGGGACAAGGTGTATCTTTAGAACAGTTATAGATAGAAAAAGAGTAGTAAAATGAAGTGGAGTCGTTTGAGATGAAGTACCTTTCGAAAATAAGTTGATGCACAAACATGCATCGGTGCACTGGAAAAATGCACTATGTAACTTGTACCTTTGTTTTAAATAATGCAGCCTTATTTAAGAATGCAATTACTGATAAACATTTTGAGTATTTACGGAAGTGTATCAAGGAACTTATAAGATAGACTTATACAAAATGTTGTAAATGACTCTTTTAAATAACAGTTAACAATGAGTATATTTAAATTATATCCAGCACTCAGCAAAGTTTCTAAAAATAGTCGTCATTCTGGGAGAAAATAAAAAGATCATAAGAAAATGTACTCTAAATATATATTTTCCAACTTTTTAAATTTGTCATGTAGAGGAAGTAATTTGGGAAAGTAAAATAAAAATGCATTAACTTATTTACAGAAGGAACTCTACCTTAAATTATCCAACTTCTTTTTACAACACTGGTCAACATAAATTTTATCACGAAAAACATTTTTAAAAACTCGTACAATTTTTTCCAATTTTTGGGAAATATAATTTTATAAAAATTCAAATCTTCAATTCTAAAAATTCTTTTTGTTTAAACCACACACGAATAATTTCTCTTATAACAACTGTGACAATTCTCTCAAAGAGAATAATACATTTTTTGTAATATTATAAACACTTGGACATGTTTAAACAATATTTAAAGAGAGCCAGACACCTTTAATGCGCAAATTTTCTCGATCAAGGGTCTCAGACAAAATCTAATATGCATCACACGATGAAGCGCTCTTCCTGCGGAAACTGTCAATAAACATTACAACACACATTTCATTTTCGATTGATCGAATAAAATATATCCGCAAGAGACAATTAGGGTATCAACGATGCCTTTACGCAGTGAGCCTCAACGCCAACAAGCTTTCTCAAACTTATGGTTGCACTATATTGAAGTATTCACCGTCAGAATTTTCAGGGAGTCCTAAAACAAATATGTAATACTAGATACAGAAATAAAAGTTATTCAGTACTTTGATGAAAAAATTTTCCAGACTTTTTTTATATAGCATTATGTATTTCTAACTTCGTATTGTTATAGCTGATGAAAAACAAATTCAGCGACCTACTATACAATGACCTTTGGATGACCTTGAGCTCAGAAATTCACAGTAATTCAGAAAATGGGTTATCAATAATAGTTTCGAATTGATTTTATACAGTTCGACTACAGTTGAAACAGAAAAATTCTTAAATTTGAAAATTTGGCTTTTTTCAAAATTCAATTCCTCAAAAACTGTCTGCCGGTTCATAATCACCACATAAAGCTGATGATGTCTAGTGGCTCTAAGTCCAGTGGTTCTAAAAATTTAATTTCGGCGACCAGTGTAATCTTTGACCATCTTTAACCGCTGCAAAGATATGTAATACAGGGTTTTCGCGATAAATTGGACCAGTGTTTTCCTCATAAACAGTATGTATTTCAAAAAATGGAAGATGATGAAATTACAGTATATCTATGTGAAGTTTAAATGGAATGCTATATGTTTCTTAATGTCATGAAAGCGTGAGTCAAAACAAGTTCATTAATTTATTACACAATGATTTCCAATGTCATACAAGGTCAAAAATAAGAGAAATATGTAGATCAAACATTTTGTAACATACATTAATACATAATATACATTAATACATACAATACAACGGAAGTCACACTGCACACAATTTATGTAGCCTTATCAGTAGTTACAGTAGTAAATACAATGTTGCGATATTATTTCTGACTTTGTGTGACCTTGGAGGTTATTACGTTACATATCAGTGAATTCGTCTTGACCTATGCTTTCTTATGACATTGAAAAATATTATAGCATTCGATTTAAACAACTTCATCCTCACCTTCATCCTAAAAAAATAATGTATTGGATAAGAAAATAAGATAAAGCCAAGACATTTATTCATAGATTTGTTCAATAACATATTTCCATTCTATTCTATTACTTCTTGCCATTTTAAGGTAACTTATCATATTATCGAATAAAAATTTAATTCCTACTCAATACATATAAAAAATTGACATATGTCTTCATGTTGCCAGTAACATATACGCTGGTCCAACCGCGAATACCCTCTACATTGTCAGTCGCGTCAGTGTCGCCTGATGAGGGGAGGGAGCACGAACTGAGGGGAAAAGGTTACCCCTATCTGCCAGTACCAGACATGACAGTGACGAAACGCGTCACGTGACCGGGTCAAGGTGGAAGCGAGGGGAGTAGCGTCGTAGAAGGGGAAGATAAGAGTGGGGACACAGGTCTTGATCTGGCGACGCTGAGTCGCGTGGGGCGTCTGTCAATATAATCGGTATCTCGAAACGTCGTAGGTGAATCGACACTCGCTCCCTCCTCCGTTTCGACTCTTCTAGTCGTTGGTTCCAGTCGCCCCGCAAATACTACCCTTCACATTCGGCGACGAGCCGGCCAGCTGGGGCGAGCTGGTCTCCGTGACTTGCTCCGTGGCGAAGGGCGATCAGCCTCTCGAGATATCGTGGGCTTTTAACGGGACTCCGGTCGACAGCCACCATGGATCCGACGTTGTCGTCGCGAGCACGAACAAGAAAAACAGCGTTCTGACTATCGAGTCGGTCGCGGCTAGACACGCCGGCGACTATACGTGCTCCGCGTCGAATCGTGCCGGCGCCACATCGCACTCGGCTCAGCTGACTGTGAACGGTACACATGCGTAGATCATTCTGTCTCCTTGACTGTCACTCTCGTTTCTTCCTCGTATGACAGAGTTCTTTCTCACACACACTCTCTCTCTCTCTCTCTCACTTTCTCTCTCACTCACACACATACCATCCTCCATACAATGCATCCGATTCCCAGCGATCGTCACCTCCTTCCACAGTCGGTTCTCGATCTCCCGTCGACTTTTTCACAGAGAGGATCGAGACTATCTCGTACGATCGACGCTCGGATCTGTGAGTTCGCGGCTGCGATCCTGAGGGTCTTGTCAACGCTGTAACGACCCCAACTAATCACCAACGACATCTTCCATTTATTGTAGCACTGTGCCACAATTAACCCTTGATGGCGGACGCTTTTGGCTATTTATGGCAGCCATAGCTCCATTCAAATTCTTACGTATCTATTTCTTTTCCACACATTTTTGAACCCATTTAATTGAGAGCTGAGCGAATCCTTTTATTGGACTCAATATAACTATTGAAACAGTTTTATTTAGATATAAGACGACGATGCTTTTTTGCCCACTCAAGAACAAGATCAAGTTGAATAGATATCTGCAACACGTCGAAAGGCGTCTCGAGCCATCGTCTTATATCGAAAGAAAACTGTACTCAAAAATCTAGAAATTAGGTGCCAACCTGCCATCCAAGGATTGGTCCTCCAGGGACGATGCCTATACTTGGTTAAACTTCAGCTTAGGCACCCAGAAGTTTTTACCTGTTTTCATATAGTCCTGTGGATTTTAACGAGAAAACGCGTTTTCTCAGATCAAAAAAATCCAAGTTTCAATGTTAGGGATCCACTGGTTCAAAAGTTATGCGTGTTTAAAGTTGAGCGATTTTAAGCGTCTTTGACTGGTAAGTGCGCCGCCATGTTGTTATGTACTATGTAGTCGCGCGTCATCTATATTAAAGACCGGATCCGCTAGATGGCACCACAAGTACACGGTAATGTGGAGATTTTATTCGGTTGCCTGTCATCGAACAATGATTAAAATATATAGAATATATAAATTCTCAAGAGAAGGTTGGTTGTGGTTTGGTTGGTAGAGGGACTACGCTTGCAAATTTACGTTACCGACATCACATGCATGCTTGTGGTGTCACCTAGTGGCTCCGTTCATTAAACAACGCACGACGTTGAATACATACCAACATGGCGTCGCCATTACGCTGAAAATCCCAGGACTTCAAACATGCATAACTTCTTAACCAGTAGATTCCTAAGATTGAAACTTGGATTTTCGGAATTTTCTCGCCAAAATCTATAGGACTGCATAAAAAAGTTCTAAATTTCTAGATTCCGAAAGTGAAGCTTAGCCACCTCTGAATCCTCTGGTATTAGACTCGCTGAGCCCTTTGTGAGACTTTCCAAGTTTTTGTACGGAGTCGCGAGTATTTGATGAGAAGTATGTTTGATAGTGATGGGTCGTTATAGCGTTAAGCTCGCGTCGCATCTTCCTCGGGTTAGCACGATAGTTTCTCACCGTTTGGTCCATGCTGGCGTGCCGGTCACGCAGTCGCGCCACAGATCCTCCAGTTCTCTTTCGGCGACGATCCCCTGAACTCCGGCGAGATGCTGTCGGTCTCTTGCACGATCGTCAAGGGCGACTTCCCGGTGAACTTGACATGGACGTTCGACAACACCCCGATAGACTCGAGCAGGCCGGACGTAAATATCATAACTAATAAGAGGGTCAGCTTCTTGAGCATCGACAGTGTGGCGGCGAGGCACGCCGGAAGATACAAGTGCACCGCGTCGAATGCCGCTGGATCTGACAGTCACATCGCCGTGCTCTCGGTCAACGGTACACCCAAAATCCCCTCTCGTACACGAGTTGATTGTCTTTGCGGTTGTGCCAGGCCATTAAAAAACGCGTCGACGATCGGGAAAAAAAATGGGATACACCGGTCGGAGGAACGTGGGATGAGGGCTTTCAGCGAATGAGGGATGCGTCGTCCGCAAAGCGTATACCGGGTGTCCCAAGAATCTTGTTCCTCCTTGAGAGACGTGATTCCTGAGATGATTTGAAGCAACTTTTTCCTTTGCGGAAATCTTCTCCGTGGCTTTGTTGAGGAGTTATTAACGAAACACTCGAACCAATAAAGGCGTGGCCACAAATCGCTCCGCCCCAGCCGCGCTCTGATTGGACCTGTGTTTTTCGTTAATAACTCCTTAACAAAGCCTCGGAGAACATTTCCTCAAAGGAAAAAGTTACTTCACATGATCTCAGGAATCACATATTGCAAGGGGGTACAACATACTTGGGACACTCTGTAGAAACGCAGTAACGATTCATGGACCAGCATTTCCTGAAGCGGGTTGTTTCACACGCTTCGCTAAATATTCGCTCACCCCCTACCCCCTATCCCCCCTGCAAACCGAAGTGGATCGATCGGCGCGTTTTTCAATCGCTTTCTCTACTCTCAGTATCATCCCTTCTCGTAAACTTCTTGTTTTCCGCAGTAATCTTCATAGTGTATAATCTCTGTATGGAAAGGCTACTGCCGTCGTCGTGCCGATGATCGAACACGCTTAAACGTATGTCGATCCTCGTGTACTACCGTTCGGGAAGGTAAGATTATCGTCAGAGACGACGGCAGGTAAGGGACACGGTCCATCCCGCGGATGCAGCGAGACGATGGTCCATGTTTTCTTTTGATTCACGTTATTTCATATCGCTTTTTCTTTTTACCATTTTTCTGTTTCTACATCCTATCGTATCCCGACATCCCCGAGTTACTCTTCGATCTTCTATCCACGGTCAGGCTCGAGCTACCCTACCCCCACTCCGTTATCCGCCAGCTCCAGCGCGTCGTTCGTGGTTCGTGGTTCGTCGTGCGCGCATCGAGTGTCGAGCGCTGCATTGTGGTGCCAAAGGCCGTTTCAGCGCTCAAAAGCCGATCTTTTGCTGGACGTTTAAATAAATACGTTCTTCTCATTTTTATGAAGCAATGCAAAGCAATGCAATGCAAAGCCATTTTTAGTGCCCCTGGATCTGGTACTAAGAACAAGAAAGCATCCGAACGTTTGTAATGCTTAACACTAAACTTACCATTAGAAGTGAATGATACATTATGTCGCTTTATAAGAATGACACGATTTAATTTATTTAGACCTTGTGCGATTTTTATTATAATGCATGCTTGGGTAAAAAAGCATGTTTAATCATTTCCAGTGCAAGCATGTTTATCATTTTAATGATTTCAAAATGGAAAATCTGAAACCAGTCATTTGATCGATGGTGGTAGGTTTAGTGTTAAATCTCATTTTAGCTTAATAAAAAAATTAATGTATATACATATGTATGTAAATGCCTTTCATATTCATATGAATATAGCCCTATGAGGGCTGAATACAAAAGTTTATTGCATTGCAAAACATAAATCAGCGAAACAAATATGTTGTAGAAAATTTATAAACAACTGCCCAAGTGCACTTAAGCATAATTAGGGTTAAGGTTGGGTCTCTCTTTTTGTTATAAGAAAAGTTACATCTTCTCATGGTTGATTGATTTTTCCACAATTCTAGTTCTTTATAAACATTGAGACATGTGAGGCTTATAATAAATTCTATTTACCAACGAAAATGTTGAATTGTAACTGAATAGTGGAAATCACTTTTACGACTGGATATATCTACAATATAGGTGCACTTCTTCAAGCTTGAGTGAGGTTTATGGAGTATAGCATGCAATTTATATCATGATAAATTCTTTTCTGCCACAGGGTCTTTTCTGTCACCACTTTTGTCAGTATATACAGAGACAGGACATATCCAGGTTTAGCATAGAACAGTAGCTGAACCTGCTTCCAACATACTAAATATGGGTATAGGTTCGGTTCTAGGATCCGTCCACATATATTGAGAAAAGTGGAGGCAGAGAAGACTCCGGCCGTGAGCACCCTTATTTCCTCTCTGATAATAGTAATCGAAATCATTCTTGACCCAAATGAAAAAGATAGGATTCAAATCAAAATTTCCAAAAATTGTGCTTTTGTTTTCCCAGAAATTCAACTAGGACAACAAATATCTTCGACATTTTAAAATTATATTAAATAAACATAATTCACACTATGTAATAAATATTTTAAAATTTATGATATATGCAAGAATTCAAGTAATTACAAGAAAAATATAATATAAAGACCTGTTGTAACAAATAGCTCCCACAACAAGCAAAATAAATCTATTCTTGATCGCTGAAACGGTACTTGGTCCCGCTAAGCGCTGCGGACGTCCAATGGCGGTGCCGCGTCCCTCTCTGGAAGCTCCGGCGCGCGATTCAAAGCACTTTTCAAAATTCCAGTCGGCCCGCAATTGGCGCCATTCTCGTTTGGCGAAGAAGCGGCGAACGCCGGAGAGATGGCTACCGTTCAGTGCGCCGTGATCAAGGGTGATCTACCCTTGAAGATCATCTGGTCACTGAACGGTCGGCCAATCGAGGCCGGACGCGTATCCGGCGACCACGGTTACAACAGTCCGGATATCGTCGTGAGCAGAGGTAGCAAACGGATCAGCACCCTGACGATAGACTCGGTAGCGGCAAGACACGCGGGCGAGTATAAGTGCACCGCGACCAACGCAGCCGGATCCACCTCGCACACTTCGGTTCTGTCAGTAAACGGTACGGTTTGATTAGTCCTGAAACGATTCGGTGAGCCGAGATTGGATGGTTGGTGGCGATCAGCTGGCTATGAAAGTATTCTCCTTATCGCTTCGAGTTCTCTTCCAACAACCGCTTTCTTTTTTTCAAGAATATCCGACACGACGAGACTCATCGTGGCAGCGATTTGAACGCCCATCACCGGAGGTTGGTCGGCCGCGCGCTGTTGCCGGGGGTATGCGACGGTATGGGGGGGGGGGTAACCTGCTATTATGGGGGTAACGAGCGCCAGAGGGTGGAGGTAACGGTGAACGACATTCTTCGATCGTCCGGTTCGATTTCTTAGATCCCTCCCCTACGTTATTTAATTCCATCATGATGGCGGATGTCCCTGTCTGATTTTACGTACTGTTACGTCCCTGGACGTTCGTTCAACCCAGATCCGAGCGGAATGAAGGACAGGCCATTTGCTGGTATTTTTCTCGCAAGATCTCGTTTCTAGGTCCTCTTCGTAGAAATATAGGTCTCAGAGTTCAACCATGTATGTTTGAAAAAGTAGTCCAGGTAGGAGACTCCAAGGATCAATATTTAGGGTATGTTGGGAAACGCAGGTTGCAGTGCAGGCAGACGTAGTGGCCAGCCTCCACTTCTTCGTGAAAACTGGAACAGCTAAATACTTGCTGGGTTGCTTAGATAGGCCAAATTCTCATTTTTTAATTACTGAACGCTAAAGAGGTACGAACAAAGATATTCTAAATGTATGGTGCTCGTTCAAACGAAAAACAGAATACATGATAATTTGGATCGAGCCTAAGAAAATATTAGATCGGTTCATATTATACAACAATCCGCTTGAATTAAAACTGAACAATCGGTTAAATACTTGCCAGTTCACTTAATGGCCAAACTCTGGCTTATTTAGACGTACATATAATCATTTAACAACTAGTTTAAATGCTTAGCTATTTACATTAGGTCCATCAAGAGGATCAACATCAATCTCAAAACAATAGGTTCAGAAGCATACACCACGAAATGAATACATACTGACTTGAATAGATCTAGCTACATCTCCCAAGAAACCGTCAAAAGCGTTCAAGGGAATACCAAACATGTAAGACAGGAAGAATGTTAGTTCCTCCTATCCCTAGAGTCTAGGGTATGATCAGGTTGCTTCAACATCTCCTTCAACCTCCTTTCCCTTCATCAGGGATTAGATTCCTCAGGCAACCCCAACATATAGGCCTCGATCAGCTTTACTCAGGATTTAATTAGAATTCCAGACGTAACAGTACATTATTTCCACTGAACATTGTATCGGCTTACGCACATAGTTCGCACTATCAATAGCGTTGTTGTAACGTCGACAGTACCGCCGCGCATAGCCCCGTTCGAAATGGCCGACGAGGCTGTGAATTGGGGCGATTCCGTCTCGGCAGTCTGCACCATAGTCAGCGGGGATTCCCCGCTCGAGATCAGCTGGGCGTTGAACGCAAACTCCATCGATCAGAGTCATCGGATATCCGTGACTACCACCAAAAGGAACAGCCTGCTGTCCATTGACTCTGCGAGTCCGAATCACGCGGGCACGTATACTTGCGTTGCTTCGAACGCAGCCGGCGCAACCAGCTATTCGGCGGAGTTGACAGTGAACGGTACCTAGAGTAGATCCTTCGAGTGTTAACAGATACCACATTGTCCCGTACTTTCACTCCTTTCAGCTACATACAATCCCTTCTCTCTCTTTCCACGAAAGGTGTCGGATAAACTCATCATCGGGTTTCTTATCTCATCTCATTCGCGATCGATCTCCTCAGTCGCGCCGCAGATAGCCCCGTTCGTGATCGCCGAAGAGCCGGCGAACTGGGGCGATTCGATTTCCGTGGTCTGCGCCATTATCAAGGGCGATCTACCGATCGAGATCACCTGGGCATTGAACGGTGAGCCGATCGAGCGCAAGCGCTGGGACATTAACATCCTGGCGACTACGCGAAAGAACAGCATCCTCAGCATCGAGTCCGTTGCCGCAAGACACGCGGGAGAGTACACTTGTTCAGCGTCCAACAAGGCTGGAGCGACCAGTCACTCGGCCACTCTGGTCGTGAACGGTACTTCTCTCTCTCTTGATAGAGACGTCCTCTGACATATCCCTGTTCGCACATCCCTTATCTATCGCCACAGTCTCTCCCATACCGTCGGCGGTTGAAGCTTGAGGTCGTAGGGTTCTTCTGGCTCTCGTGGTTCTTGGTTCGACTGTAGCCTGGCTCCAGTATGTCGCAATCGTCGTGATCGGCCACTGGTCGCAAAGACTAGTCGATAACGAAAGGATTGTTTGTTCGTTGCCTAGTTGCCCCCGAGATAGCTCAGTTTGAGGTCAGCGAGGAGCCGGCGAACTGGGGCGACTCGATTTCAGTGGTCTGCGCTATTCTCAAGGGCGATCTGCCGATTGAGATCTCGTGGGCGTTAAACGGCGAGCCGATCGAGCGCAAACGCTTGGACATTAACATCGTGGCGACCACGAAAAAGAACAGCATTCTCAGCATCGAATCCGTTGCCGCGAGACACGCGGGGCTGTACACGTGTTCGGCATCCAACAAGGCTGGGGCTACCAGTCACTCGGCCACTCTGGCCGTGAACGGTACTTCTATCTGTTTTGATAGAGACGTCCTCTGACATATCCCTGTTCGCACATCCCTTGTCTGTCACAGTCTTTCCCATACCGTCGGTGGTTGAAGCTTGGTCTCGTAAGGTTCTTCTGGCTCTCGTGGTTCTTGGTTCAGCTGTAGCCTGATTAATCGATAACGAAAGGATTGTTTGTTCGTTGCCTAGTTGCCCCCGAGATAGCTCCCTTCGAGGTCAGTGAGGAGCCGGCGAACTGGGGCGACTCGGTTTCCGTGATGTGCGCCATTATCAAGGGCGATCTGCCGATCGAGATCGCGTGGGCGTTAAACGGTGAGCCGATCGAGCGCAAACGCTTGGACATTAACATCTTGGCGACCACGAAAAAGAACAGCATCCTCAGCATCGAATCCGTTGCCGCGAGACACGCGGGGCTGTACACGTGCTCGGCATCCAACAAGGCTGGGGCGACCAGTCACTCGGCCACTCTGGCCGTGAACGGTACTTCTGTCTGTTTTGATAGAGACGTCCTCTGACATTTCCTTGCTTGCACATCCCTTGTCTATCGCCACAGTCTTTCCCATACCGTCGGTGGTTGAAGCTTGGTCTCGTAGGATTCTTCTAGCTCTGGTGATTCTTGGTTCAGCTGTAGCCTGGCTCCAGCATATCGTAATCGTCGTGTTCTGTGATCGGTCACTGGTTGCAAGGACTAGTCGATAACGTAAGGATTGTTTGTTCGTTGCCTAGTGGCCCCCGAGATAGCTCCATTCGTGATCAGCGAGAAACCAGCGAACTGGGGGGACACAGTCACCGCAACCTGCACCATGTTGAAGGGCGACTCTCCGATTCAGATCGAATGGGCTCTGAACGGCGAACCGATCACCCACAATTATCCCGG
The DNA here is from genome assembly GCA_028455795.1 of Lasioglossum marginatum. Classification (NCBI taxonomy): domain Eukaryota; kingdom Metazoa; phylum Arthropoda; class Insecta; order Hymenoptera; family Halictidae; genus Lasioglossum; species Lasioglossum marginatum. The sequence goes on from CM052268.1 coordinate 1,572,257, forward strand.
TATATCGATCGTGACTAGCAGGCGTGTCAGCCTGCTGACTATCGACGCGGTGACAGCGAGTCACGCCGGCGAGTACACCTGTATGGCAAGCAACCAGGCCGGTGGAACGAGTTTTACAGCGACGTTGGCCGTGAATGGTACTACAACACGTGTTCCCTTGCCCGAGCGGTTTGCTTTATGCTCTCGATGCATGCGCGACACTCGTCCGGACAGCTTTCCATCACATCCCGTTCTTCGGCATCCTCCCTGACCCATCCGTCTCGTCGTGGAGCAAACAAACAAGTTCGATCAAGGTGTCTTTTATCGTCGACACGCTGTCAGGTAGATCAGTTCTCGGACGGTCACGTGTTCCTCGATCCTAGTTTCCGTAGGTGAACGTGTTCGCTCTGTTCTACTTGATCCCTAGTTGCACCGGAGATCTCGCCGTTCGTGATCGGAGAGGGTCCAGCGAATTGGGGGGACACCGTGACGGCGACGTGCACGGTATTGAAAGGGGACTACCCGATCCAAATCGAGTGGGCCCTGAACGGCGAACCGATTTCTCGCGATCAGTACGACATATCGATCGTAAAGACCAGCAAGCGCGTCAGCGTGCTGACGATCGACGGCGTGACGGCGACGCACGCGGGGGAGTACACGTGCTCCGTGAGCAACGCAGCCGGTGGGACCAGTTATTCGGCATCTCTCGCCGTCAACGGTACAGACACCTTCCCTTACTCTCGATCCCTTAGAGCCTTCGATAGTTTTTTTCTCTGTCATGCATGTGCGCAACAACTTGTCACTCCCCGTCGCCCATCCCACGACATCCCGAGCAATCGAAGAGGACAAGCTACGTATGTTCGCGACACCGGGACATCGTCGAATCTATTTTCAGTCAACCAGTGCCTGAAAATAGTTGGTCGCCGGGTGGATTGACGACAGTCGCCGGATCGTTAAAGTTGAATGCATCGATTAATCAAGCGAATTTGCGGCTGTCATGGAGTTCTAAAACGCAGTTTCGATTGTCGTTGTAGTTGCGCCGCATATAGGACCGTTCGCGATCAGCGACGGACCGGCTAACTCGGGAGACATGGTCTCGGCGACCTGTTCCATTATGAAAGGCGACTTTCCGGTAGAGATCGTTTGGAAGTTTAACAGTAGAACGATAGGCTTCAACGATCCGGACGTGACGATCACGAGGATCAATAAGCATATGAGCGCACTGAGCATCGAGTCCGTGGCAGCGAGACACGCGGGCGAGTATACGTGTGTCGCGACGAACCGAGCTGGAAACGTCAGCCACTCGACCACTCTGGCCGTCAACGGTACCTACCTATCTCAAGAAGCACGCTTGCACGTCAAACGAGTTCTGCACAAGCATCGCCTTCAAACCGAGAGAATTATTACATCCCTGGCATTGCCGTTCCTCGCGTCGCTCTCGACGACACTGCGCCTTTTGCTTCATTCTGAATCCTTTCCCCGATACCTCCCTCGAATGATGTACAACTCGCGAAACGTCGCGTACTCTGTTGGATTATACTCGCGGCTCGTGATTCACTTATCACTTCAGCAAAACGCGCGCGTTCTACAGCGAGCTACATCACTCAACTGTAACACGTCGATTTTAAGGACCTATGAGACTGTTTTTAGAAATAATGTCTGACACGTATTTTTATCTGCAATTATTCGCAACTGGGGAGTGAACACATCGAAGCAACATCGAGCAACTTTCTGTCGCCTCTTGTTGTCTTCTTCTTCTTTTATTCTATAAAGAAGAAGAGGCAATTCGAAATACTTATAAGGTGACCCGGGTTAAACTTCATCTTACGAGAGCACACGTTTTGCACTTTATTGTATACAACCCTGTAGACTTTAACGAGAAAATGTCGAAAATCCAAGTTTTAAAGTTAGGAATCCACTGGTTCAAAAGTTGTGCGTGTTTAAAGTTCAACGATTATCAGCGGTTTTGACAGGTAAGGGCGCCGCCATAGCGACTCTGCTCATTGGACGATGTCTGAGTACATATCAATATGGCGGCGCCCTTACCTGCGAGAAACGTTTAGAATCGCTCAATTCTAAACACGCATAACTTTTGAACGAATAGATTGCCAACATTAAAACTTGGATTTTTGGCATTCTCTCGTCAAAGTCTACGGGATTATATTTATAAAACTGTTTGGTCCCGCAAGGTAAAGTTTAACCATGTCCCGATACATTTTTCTTAATATTTCAAAAATCGTTCATTCTAGAAAAATTTATTTACAAATTTGTCTACGCAAGTGTTCCAAGATATCAATTTGAATAATCCTCAGACGTTTCTCAGTGTGAAAATGCACACTGCACATTTATTTTTTTTACGTACTGTAAAACGATTGGTTTTGTTATGACTCAGTTGTGAAACGTTCTTCTTTAAAACGTGACACTATAAATGAAACATATGTAGTTTGTTGATTTAATATGTAGAACCAAAATGAGTGAGATATTATCTTCGGATCTCTTTCATACAACTATTTCTGAAGAGAGTATGAAGGTTAAAAAGTATATTAAAGATTGTGGATATTTTGTCTGCTCTTCATGATCACAAACCACTAAAAAAATTCCATACGCTTTGAGGTTTTTTATTTCTTCTCACAGTTTTGTTATAATTGTCTGTATATGTTTTATTAAAAAAGGTGACATTGACAAAGAGTGGTTTACCAGATCCTCCCGCAGGTAAAAATGAAACCATTGAGACGTGATACCTGTCGATATTATTGTTCAACCACATTGGTGTTCTATGGGGTAGAACAAGTGGTACGACAGTTGACCGTAATAATGGAGTTCGCTTACCTGAATTGGGACGCGCACCGGACATTTATGCTCATTATGTCATTAATTTTAACGTCTCCATCCTATGTTGTTATGTAGGCAGCGTGTCAGAGAATATACTCATTCGTTTTTAGATTTTTAGATTTTCAATCTCTAAATAAAGAATTTATTTATTATTTTGAATGTTACAAAAATTAATTTTTGGTTGGAAAAAAAGTCATAAAAATACAATACACTTAAATTAAATTAAAAATCATTTTCAGAATAAGAATGACTCAATATATTGCGTATTTTTATTAAATTAAACAAGAAAAACACGGTTCGAATGTCCATATTTTTTACATAAATTCGAAACGGCATTATATTTCATTTAGTACAAAATCCTTTGTGCAGCCACATCGATGGCAACAGGTGATTCATTTGGTATGAAATAATGCTATTACAATGTCAACTTTATTAAAAATTTCAAATATATTTTAATTAATCTCTGTAATTAATAGCCCGCTGATTTTATGCATCCATGGAAAAAACAACCGAGATACTAAAACAATTTAAGGATGTTGATACATTATTTAATTAAAAACTTTCTAGTAACAAAGAATTAATAACTCTCCATATATCTTTAACATAAATTATATTTTAACTTATTGTAATCATAATTTTAATATAATTTATATTTATATCTTAAAATATTTCTTGCGTAGTCAAATCCATCATTAGAAAATACAAAGCTTTGTGTGGAAAAGGTTCAAAATATTTTGGAGAACTTCATCCCCAGCGGTGACGATTTTCATTCCCCATATAGGATTGCAGTTAAAAAGAATACGTGTAAACTAATAATAAGATACTTAAAGCTTCCACGACGTGGCATCGTGTAGTTTCTCCTGTTGAGGCATTTGTAACCCATTTTGGAATTATTTCCCCATTCTGCAAACATCGCAGCTGGGTTCATTAGGGGTTAGAAGATACACTAATACTGGCGTGTGTCACGTGGTATAATAAGTATCATGTGGTGCTCCACCAATGTAGTGTTACACGACATGACAGACACCATATTAGCGTGTCTTCTAATCCCTAATAGAGTTAGCTGCCGAGACGTTGAGAAAACAGTTCCGAAAAGACACAGGGCTTAAAAGGCTAACCAGTAGAGCCGTGTGATCTAAAACCGATCTCATATGTATCAGAAATAGCTGAAAAATCGATATCTTACACCGGAGTGATGGCTCTTGTCAGTTGCACCGCAGATCTTCCCGTTCTCGTTCGGTGACGAGCCAGTGAACTCGGGCGAAGCGATCTCGGCTACCTGCTCGATCCTGAAGGGAGACTTCCCGATGGACATTTCGTGGGCGTTCAACAGCGTGCCGATCGATTCCGAGAGCACCGATCAGTACACGATCACGAAAAACAAACGGCTGAGCGTGTTGGCGATCGATGCCGTGGCCGCCAGACACGCGGGAGAGTACACTTGCACCGCGTCGAACAGAGCTGGAGCCTCGAGCCACACGGCGGCGTTAGCCGTCAACGGTAATAACGTACGCATGTGTGTAGACAGAGGGCTGTTGAGTTTCCGTGTAGCCATCGGGAAAGCTGGGAAAAGCCTCCTCTATCTGACCCCTTCTCTCTTGCATCATCCATCTTTGCGTCCAACATTCATACAAACCTGTCCCGGTTCCGTTCTGTGAACACACGGGGGACGTGTGTGTGCGTATGGAAATTCCGACATCGAGAGGACCTGGACACGATCTTGGTCGACTCCCTGGATCGTTCGCCGCGAATTCCTGTGGTCGCTGAACTAGGTCGACGAGAATGGTTGTGGATCGTAGATTGGTCGCGAGCTCATCGATTTTGCGTAACACGTTTTCAGTCGCGCCGCAGATCGCGCCGTTCTCGATCGGCGACGAGCCTGCGAATTGGGGAGAAGCGGTCTCGGCGGTCTGCACGGTCGTTAAGGGCGACCTGCCCATCGAAGTGGCCTGGGCTCTGAACGGGGAGCCCATCAACGTCAAGAATCACGGCGATATCTCGATATCGAGCACCGGGAAACGAGTCAGTCTAATGACCATCGAGGCGGTCAGCGCGAGGCACGCCGGGGAATACACGTGCACAGCCTCGAACGCAGCTGGAGCGACCAGCTATTCGGCTACCTTGGCCGTAAACGGTACAGAAATGCACGAATCGCGAGCTGTGCCATGCGATAGACACGAATCTAGATTAACACCATGCCCACCGGTCACTCGAGACTCATCTACTCTCCGTTGATCAACACGTTGGCTACCAGCGTCAGCCATCATATAACATCACTTTAATAATCGTTAACCTGGCCTCTTCCCTAGTTTATACCTGGGACAATTGTTGAATTCGATAAAACGTTACAGCCATGGAAGCTGTACTCAAAACAAGCGCTGGTAGCTAACGTGTTGGACTCTTCTCCGTTCCTTCTACATTGTGTCTAACCACTTTCTCTTTCCGTCGTTCCCTTATCGTTTCCGTTCTCATCCAAGTTCTCACATGGCTGACGTACAAAGACAGAGCATCGTGAATCGGGGATCATTGAACAACTCTGGGACATTGTTTCCAGTCACTCCGCAGATCGCGCCTTTCTCAATCAGCGAGGAACCGGCCAATTGGGGCGAACAGATCTCCGCAATGTGTAGCATCTTGAAAGGCGATTCACCCATCGAGATACGATGGAGTTTTAACGGGGAACCGATCACCCGCGACACCCATCCGGATATAACGATCACGAAAACCGGGAAAAAGAACTCGGTACTGATCATCGACTCGGTGACCGCGCGCCACGCCGGCGAGTACACGTGTGTCGCGAGCAACTTGGTCGGATCTGTCAGCCGTTCCGCAGAGTTGTCGGTGAACGGTACTTGCCCAAAGCTAATACACCATTTAGCCATATCGCACGACCTCCCACTTGAAATTCTCCCATGATCGATCCCTTTACACTCCACGAATCTTACGAGACAGAGACAAAACCGGCCCCCCGCCCATCCTGTTCTTAATTTCAAACGTTGTCGTCGCCGTTTCCACTCTCTAGACGGGACCACACTATGTAGCGTCTGAACGTCTTCCAATGAAAAGTCTCTATCTGGTTGTTCGTCTGATAGTCTCTCCGCAGATAGCGCCCATTTCCTTTGGCGACGAGCCTGTGAATGCTGGAGACTTGGTCTCGGTACAGTGCGTCGTCACCAAAGGCGACTCCCCTCTGGAGATCACCTGGACCTTCGATAGCCAGCCTATAAGACCCGATCGAATGGACGTGATCGTATCGAACTCCGGGAAACGCGTCAAGCAACTGACCATTGAGTCCGTAGCTGCGAGACACGCCGGGGAGTACACCTGTGTTGCGTCGAACGCGGCTGGATCGACCTCGCACTCGGCCAAATTGGACGTCAACGGTACACCGCTTCTTGACGACACATGGATCGATGACTTATACATTTAGACACCCTGCTCCCATCGTTCCTCACATCCACCCTCACTACCTGCATCAACCCCTCTAGTCACTCCCCGATACTCCTGCATCGAATATTCGACGTTTTTCTTTCGTTCGTCTTAAGCAATTGGTTTTTCCTTTTAGCCTCGGTTATCTTTGTTTCTTCTTTGTTTTCTAGTCGGTTGCGGAGGTTCACGTACATCTGACCAATTTCGGGAATTAGAAGGGTTTCGGATGTTTTATGGACCTTGAGGAATTTTGTACGAAATGGAGTGGTTTTGGAAAGATGACATATTTGTTTGTTTGAAAACTTGAGTACATCGTAGATTTTATTATAAGGTACAGATAAGTTTCATCGAAATCGGTTAACCCGTAAAATGATTAAACTTCACCTTAGGGACCCAGAAATTTTTAGCTTTCGTTTATACAATCCTACAGATTTTGACGAAAAAATATTCAGACTGCTGGCATTTTTCCACTAAAACCATAATATTTTGTTTCGGAATATTTGTACATAAATCGGCTTATTTTAGCTGGCTCCGATCGGCATCACACCGGCAGTCTAGAGGTTAATGTTAGAAATTTACTGGTTCAAAGTTTTGCGTGTTTAAAGTTGAACGATTTTAAGCGTTTTGGCCTTACCTGCAAGAAACGCTTAAAATCGCTCAACTTTAACCATAACTTCTGAACGAATAGATTCCCAACATTAAAACTTGGATTTTTGACATTTTCTCGTCAAAGTCTACGGGATTATATTTGAAAAGTTAAAAATTCCTGGGTTCCTAAAATGCAGTTTAACCGAGAATAATATTTAGAGGATACTGTTCCAGGTCTATTTTGACCAAGGGGGTAAAAGTCATTACTTAATTATGAATTTGAATCGACAGCTGTTCTATTAAGAACAACAGAAAGATTAACGTATCTAAAAGAACTATTTCAAAACATACTTTTAAAAAATGAACAAAATAAAGTTGTAATGGTACTTTCAATGTGAGGCTAAAGTGTCTTGTGTCAGACATCTTTGATATTGAAGCACAGTTAAAACTAAGATAAAAAATGTATATAAAACGTCCAGAACCTTTGCCCTTCAAATTTAAATACTGATGTTTGTCTGGTGCATGTGGACTTCCGTGATTGATGACGCATTGCCTTGGGTTTCGTCGCGTTGCAGTTGAAAGAGTGGTGCCCGATCCGTGGCGCGGGAATTCAAACGAAGCGGAGCCTCCCTCGATAGCCTGTTAGCCGATCAGGTTCGCGTGTAGCACGGCCTTGGTCGCCGAGCTTTTAGTTCGTTTCAGTTCCCTCTGCTTTCTCTTTTCAGTAATTCCGAAATTATTGCCGTTTGCGTTCGGCGATAAACCGCTTAACTCCGGTCAGGTAGTAACGGTACCGTGCGCAGTGGTCGAGGGCGATCAACCCTTGAAGCTCCGCTGGACCTTAAACGGTTATCCGATTTCGCCCCACTCTGGAATCTCGATCGTGGATCTCGGCGGACGGGGCGCCATACTCAGCATAGGATCCGTCCGGGCGACGCACGCTGGAACGTACACGTGTATCGCGGAAAACCTTGCCGGAAGGCACGAGCTCTCGGCCGATCTGATTGTCAACGGTGCTTAATGATAAACAATGCTCGACAACAACAAAAAGTCTCGAACGCCACAATATTGTCTTATCCTTTACAAGTTTCTCCCGATTCTCCCGTAGCATCCTCTGCTTGAGTAACGTTCGATCCTTTTGCTCCTTGTTTCGATGATTTCCAAATTACGATTCGGATCGAGTCCCTTTTTAATTTCGAGTGTCTAATCCAATCCCACGATACCACACACGAGCCACTGTATCGCGAAACCTGAACACGTTCCGCTGGCCGATTCGAGAAGATGAAGGATCCCAGCCAATTCGCTCTGGAAAAACATCTGTCGCGTTAAATCGCGCCCACCCTGCCCCTGCCGATTAAACGAAACGTCTATTTTGCTAGCTGCTCCTCTGTATAACTGTTGTGTCTGTCAGTGACTCTGAGCCTCTCTGTCTCTATCTCTCGGCAGTCGCTCCGCATCTGCAGCCGTTCTCGTTCGACGAGGCCAACTCCGGCGATCTGATAATCGTCCATTGCGCGGTCGTAAAGGGGGACACGCCGATTTCGCTCAAGTGGTTGTTCGAGGGACGCCATTTAGAAGTAGGCGACGGAGTGGGTATCACCGCGTTGGGGGATAGAGTGTCCGCACTGACGATACCCGCCGTCAGGGGAGAGCATGCCGGAGAGTATGCTTGCGTCGCCGATAATCCAGCCGGTCGTGCTAGGCACAGCGCCCATCTCAAAGTGAACGGTACAGAAACGTGATTATAAGTCATGCGCACACTGGTAAACATGATAACAACGAGCCGAAGGCCAGGCGAACGTGTTATTGGAAAAAAAAACAATAACAAAAAAAAAGAACACAGAGAACGAAACGAAACCGGCATGATGATGTACAAATAAACAAGGCGTGTACGCGTAGCTCGAAGCCAGACTGAAGCGGTTGTGTATATGCGTGTTGCGTTACGTTGAGATCGGCCAAATGATGATGTTGTCTATATATATATATTTGAATCGGTCTTGTTGCGGTTCGTAGTTCGAATAGTAGTCGTAATACATATTTATTGAAAGAACGAACGACGTGTCTCCACTGTCTGCTATTGATTGTTGTAATAGCGTATACATATATATAAATATGTTTGGAAGAGTCTGCATCCGCTCGACTGTCCATCTTTCTTTCTTACATACATAATTATACCCCCGCATCAATCAGTTTGTTTCGAAGCATCATCGTTTAGGTAGGTCGCTCGGCCGAGTGTAGCTTTTGGACCACAGTCCCATCTCTCGTTATCCTTCGACTACCATGATCAAAGGTAATTTGTCCGTAGTTCGGGACGAGCTCGACTTCCCACAATCTGAACCCGCCCAACCGATTTCTCTTCTCTATCTTTCTCTCTCTCTCTCTTATTCTACACATCAAAGACACTAAAAACACTCGTACACTGTCTCTCTCTCTATCTCTCTATCTATTCCTGCATCTTTCTTTCTCTGTTTCTCTTTCTCTCTCTCTCTCTCTCTTCTCGAACCCTTTCTCGGTGCATCGAGTCTCATTAGCGAACGAAGAGCAATCTATAGCGCCTCGATACGCATCGCAACGGCCACAGGGATGCCTTCAAGTAGGTTTTTCGGATCGGAGTGGAGGAGAGCACCATCATCCAGAGAGAGATCGGCCGAAAGACGAGAGCCGTGAGAGTCTCTCGCGGCTCTGAGGGGAGCAACGAACCTCGATGAGAATATCGACGATGCACACGGGGGCCACACGAGAGTCTGTCCAGTCTACCATGAAGAAGGGATCGGAGTGAGACTGAGTGTATCGCGGATCTAGCTAGAGCCCTATCATTCCAGTCCTGCCGCGGATCAGTCCGTTCGATTTCGGGGATCAACCGATCTATGCGGGGCAGGCCGCCCAATTGGCGTGCATGGTGCTGCTTGGTGACACTCCCATCAATATTACGTGGACCCACGAGGACCAGCCTCTCTCGCAATACAAGGGGTACAGCATCGGGAAACTTGGCCCTCGGACCAGTCTCATGCTGATCGAGACGGTAACGCCGGAGCACGCTGGACGATACACTTGTATCGCTAGTAACCCGTCGGGGATGGCGGTGCACGAGGCGATCTTACGAGTTCACGGTTAGGGCCAGACTAATGGGAGCATTAGAATGATATATGATATAAATGATTTGAACGATGATTGACTAATTCGGAATGAAAAAGCAACCGCCGCGAACCCGGGGCCCATCAGAGTATTTGATTGCAGGCTTGAGTTGATGCATCTTCGTCGTTGCCGAAGCTGTCGTGTTACCTTGCGGAAGCTTTCTGGATTTCAGTTCTCAGTGGAAGAGTTTCACGTACACAGTGCGTTGCTTTCGTCGCCGGGGACGACTCTCTTGCGCGCCGTTCCTTATCTCTCTTTCTCTCTTTCCCTCTTTCTCTCTCTCTCTTTCTATTTCTGTTTCTATACTTTCGTTCCCTGGCAATTTCTGTATATATTTCTTTCTTTCTTTCGTGTCTTTCTATAAGCCCTTGTCTGATTCCGCCTATGTTTATCAGCCGAATAGCAAACGCAAAGTCACGCCCAGAGTCCCACGTGTCCCCCCGAACCCCAACCCCCACAGCAAGTTGGTTGAGCTTGAACCGCATCGTATATTTTGTAGCTATGACAATAAGTATCTCGCCTCGTTTGATCTCCCTTGTCTCGTTGTCATGCTCATCGTCGCTAATGTCTTCGACGAACACTATTTTCGTTGGCTTCCGAACATCGCCTAGCCGCGGCAAACAGTAGATCCAGGTACCCCGGGTAGGCTACACAACCACATCATTCTTTGTTCGTACGCGACTCGCCTCGCGTCGCAATACTCACTCTATCTATATCTATCTATCTATCTATCTGTCTCACTTTCTATCTCTACCTATCTATCTATCTATCTATCTATCTCTCTATCTATCTATCTCTCTCCTATCGATCACGATATACTCTTCACCGTGCGAACAGTCGTTGGATCGTCGCGATCACTCGGCGAGACTCTTTAGGTCCTACGATCGAGCTGTGTCTTTCGTGAGATTACATTCGAGTGTCGATTTCTAGTACCTCACCGTACCCCCGTCGCGCTACAACGTGTCCTTGATCCAAGATGACCGACCGACCATCCAATCACCCTCTGAGAATCACCCTTTCGACCTGCCCTTCAATCACCATTTGAATAATCACCTGTTTCACCATGAACACCTAGACCCCCACCCCTCACACCCTCAGCCCACGCCTCTCACCACACGTCTCGCCTCGTTCATTTTGTGTACATGCATTCGTAGAGGTAGTCGATATTTTCTAACAAGCATGTCTCTTTTCTATCTCACTCTGTCTTTCTATCTCTTTCTCACTTTCTCTCACTCTCTCACTCTCGCTCTTTCTCTATTTCTCTTCATCCTGTCAGACTAAACCGTAGATCACTTTTCAAGCGGTACAGCATGATGGACCGTGCTCGAGTATCATGGTAACGTCTCTACTTGCATGGCCGGGCGCGAGCTCCTTCAGAGCCGCAACCGCAGTCTCTCTATCTGCCTGACGACCTTCTTTCTTTCTGTTCGTGCAGTAGTCACCCGCATAATCATCTCGAATTCCCGCATGTCGAATTAATCGCAGTGTTTGTCGCAGTTGCGGGGGAGAGTCGCGTTTCGCTCAGCATGCCGCGAAACCCATTGTCGTGGCTCCAGTCTCCTATCGTTGACATTATAGACTTGATTGTCTTGTTGAAACGATTTTATGATCGACTAGAACGTTCCAGAGACTGGAGACCACCGATGCGACTCGCTCCCGGGTTAACTGCCGATTGGTGGATGCGCCGGGAGGACATTTTGAATAACCCGCTCGTTCTGTAACAGTACCACCACGCTGGATCCTGGAACCCACCGATAAGGCATTCGCTCAAGGCTCTGACGCACGCGTTGAATGCAAAGCCGACGGTTTCCCTAAGCCTCAAGTCACCTGGAAGAGAGCTGCTGGTACGTATTTTTAACAGGCTGTCAAATCTTTGAAACATTTCTGTTCGAATTTATACAGCCCGAGATAATTAAATGAACACTCCTTAAAACTTCACAATTTTTAAAATTGGACCAAACGACTTGAGTTTCTGTTTTTTTAGATGATAGTAAGATTCGTTTATTAGGTAATGTGTAAAACAAATTTTGAAGAAAAAAAGTGAAGATTATGATTTTTAACTTTTTTTATTCGAGGCTGTAATGAAAATTTAAAATATGCCGTGTGTAGATCTAAATAAGTTATGTACATGCGCTAAATTTCGAAATCGGTGTTATCACATAAAATGGTTAAACTTCACCGTAGGGATCTAGAAATTTTTAACTTTTGTTTATATAATCCATTAGGTTTTGACGAGTAAATGCCGAAAATCCAAGTTTTAATGTTAGGAATTCACTGGTTCAAAAGTTATGGGTGTTTAATGTTCAGCGATTTTGATAGGTAAGGCGCCTTACCTTTCAAAAACGCTTTACATATGCATATTTGAAATATCTCATGAGAAACCGAATCTATCAAAAAAATATTTTAACAAATGTTGTTTGGCATGAAAAAAAACATTATATAGTACGAATAATACTTTTACGGGTACAGTAAATTTCGAAATGAAATTCATTTTTGTAATGGAACTATTTGTATGCATTTCGTTTTATAATATTATGACACTTGTTGAGACGAATTCGTAGAAGTGTCTTTAATGAATGTTACGTTATACATTTGTGAGCTCCTAAGAAGCCAACTAAATCTAAATCGCTGTGGTTGATGGCTATCATACTCATTCCATTTACGATTCTCTTTCAACGGATTGCCTAATAGCAGACAACAAACGATCTAGTCTTCCTTGGCTCTCGAGGAGTGCATGCCATTTTACAATAACAAATGACCTCATAAGGCCGGTTCAACAAGTGGCATTGTATTAAGAAGAAAGATATAAGTACATATAATAGCTCCATTTAAGAAGTATTTTATATATATATAACTTGCACCATACACTATACAATTCATCTCTGTAACAACAATATCTTTTTAATAGTTTCAGTGCTTCATTAGTAGACTGCGGATCTTTATGCCAAATAAAAATTCCTACCGCAGTTGCAAGAAACAGGGATCAAGTATAAATTTAACTCTTTTTTTAATAACATCAATAAGCTAGAAATAATTCATCAATATCCTTAAATTGTTTTAATTTTACTGCTCTTTTAAATTGCATTCTCTCGTTTCTGTTATAAATGCATAAAATCCGCAGTCTATTTATTAATTGCTGTAACATTGTAACCCCAAGAAAACACTCCTACTGTCTACGTGATAAACTAAAGATAGTCAATCTAAAAAAAAACCACCTAAATGTCTTTTCCAATTATAATGATATACAGAAAATTTTGTATATAATTTGTTGGAAATGAATTTTATATTGACCTTTAATTTTGAAAATCGAAGGTCTCTTCAAGGTCACATCATTATTATCATTTTATCATTAATTAATATCATTTAAATTGCATAGAAAATACTTTTATATTACCATAACTGAAGGACGTTTAGGATAACATTTAGATGGAATGGAAAGGGTTATGATTTATATTTTCTCATCACAGGGGATACACCGGGCGATTATACCGACTTGAAATTGAGCAACCCTGACATTAGCGTAGAAGATGGAACCCTGTCTATCAACAACATCCAGAAGACAAACGAAGGCTACTATCTTTGCGAAGCTGTTAATGGAATTGGCTCAGGACTCTCGGCTGTCATTCTCATCTCCGTTCAAGGTAAGTTCATGCCAAGTCTTCTTATGCCAAATGTATTCCCATGCCAAATCGATCATTTTTTACCATTGAAACTTTCTTTGAAATGAAATATAGTGTAGGATGCATAAAGTTCGAGGAATTTTAATTCATCGTTCCGTTAATTTCCAATTTGTTTATAAAATATCAATCTTTGAATTTTCTAATTTTCGTAAAAATGTGAAATAGCAGTTTGTCTCGGAAGCTATTTGTTGAATTCATCCAAATGTTTCAATTTCAATCTACAAGATTTGTTGTAACAATTTCTTCCATTGAAAAATTAATTTTTCAATCATTTAGTATATGATAGAAAATGATTGGGCTACATTTCACCTTACGGGACCAAAAATTTTGGACTTTATTTTATATAATCCTGTATAAATACATACAATTCACAGTATAGAAATAATATCATTAACAATAACGACTCTATTTGCAGCACCACCCCACTTTGAGATCAAATTGAAGAACCAGACTGCACGACGAGGAGAACCAGCTGTACTGCAATGCGAGGCACAAGGCGAGAAACCGATTGGCATTTTGTGGAACATGAACAACAAGAGACTGGACCCGAAGAGCGATCCTCGTTACACCATCCGAGAGGAGATCCTGGCTAATGGAGTACTGTCTGACCTGAGCATCAAGAGAACCGAGAGGAGCGACTCTGCACTGTTCACCTGCGTTGCCACCAATGCCTTTGGAAGCGATGACACTAGCATCAACATGATTGTTCAAGGTATGTACACCCCCAAGTAATTCGTTCAACAGTTATGTCCACAGTTTTGATAGAATATTTTCTGCCAAGCATGACAGTAGGTCCTAGTTTTATTCATGTTTCCAATTTTGACAAAGGTCTATGTTTTAAAAGTATTAATTAATTCAATATTGTTACAGAGGTTCCCGAAGTACCATACGGCCTGAAAGTATTGGACAAATCCGGACGTTCCGTTCAATTATCCTGGGCAGCACCCTACGATGGAAACAGCCCTATCACACGCTACGTCATCGAATACAAGATCAGCAAAGGCTCCTGGGAAACTGACATCGATAGAGTACTGGTACCTGGATCGCAACAGAACGTCGCTAGAGTATTCAATCTAAGACCTGCCACTACCTATCACCTAAGAATCGTTGCTGAGAATGAAATTGGTGCTTCCCGTCCCTCTGATACCGTTACCATCATCACTGCTGAAGAAGTACCATCTGGACCACCAAACAATGTTCGAGTTGACGCAGTTGACCAGCACACATTGAAGGTAACGCAGCCAATTGGAATCAAATAATTGAATATATAAATAGTAGACTGCAGATCTTTATGCCGCGTGCAGGACTATCATTTTATATATAGTCGTAATTTGGAATAGGTAACATGGAAACCACCCGCGCGTGAGGATTGGAACGGAGAGATTCTGGGATACTACGTTGGTTACAAACTCACGTCCTCCGACAAACTCTACACCTACGAAACTGTGGACTTCTCTATGGAAGATGGCAAGGAGCATCATTTACAGATCACGAACCTGAAAACCTACACTCAATACAGCGTCGTCGTCCAGGCTTTCAACAAGGTTGGCTCAGGAGCTATGAGTGATGTGAGAAGACAACATACTGCTGAAGGCGTACCCGAGGAACCTCCACATGATGCCACTTGCACAACCCTCACATCTCAGACCATCAGAGTTTCATGGATGTCACCTCCTCTGAGCGCTGCTAATGGTGTAATCACCGGGTACAAAGTTAGTAAGCATTATTGGAATCGATCGAAGGTCCTAGCAGAGTCTATAGTTATTATTTACAGGTTATTTATGGACCATCCGACACCTGGTACGATGAAAATACCAAAGACACCAAGATCGCTCCATCAGAGGAAACAATTTTGCACGGATTGAAGAAATACACTAACTATAGTATGCAAGTTTTGGCGTTTACTTCTGGCGGAGACGGCGTGAAATCTGCACCCATCCATTGCCAAACGGAACAAGATGGTACGCGACAGCTTTCATGACTTCATTATTATGCCATTTTAAAATGAAATAATCCTTTTATTTTTAAAAATTCACATTTATTGTTTTACAAACAAAAATACACCTCCTTGAATTTTAAATGATCTAGTGACCTCTGGATTACCCTGTACTTAAGCTACTGGCGCACAGTGGGGTATTTTTTTATTTAAATATTATATGTTTTTTTTTTCATTTTCTTCATTTCATTTTATTGGGATAGACCTGTCTGTTTAGACTAGCTAATCTGGTTATTAATGTTGTAATAGAAATAACAATTTCAATCATGGACCAAAAAGTCACTTCTAACAACATGATCTAATAATTTTTTTCGCGACTATTATATAAAAGAATGCACCTTTGTTATATGGTACAGTTTTTTTCAAATCATATGATTAAACTTCTGATAGGCAAAGTGTTGAGATGAAGGATGGAGTTTAATTTGTTTTAATTATTTTACAGCCCCCGAAGCCCCAACCGCAATCAAAGCCCTGGTGATGTCTCCTGAGTCGATACTTGTTTCATGGCGCCCACCTAGCCAGCCAAATGGAGTAATCGCCCAGTACACAGTTTATACGAAAGCTGACAACGCGGACGAACCGAGCAGCCAGAAAATACCACCTAATCAATTGACTCATGAGGCTTCTAAATTAGATAAACAACGCAGATATGACTTTTGGGTAACCGCGAGCACCAACATTGGAGAGGGCCAGGCATCTAAAATTGTTTCCTTAGCAGCCAGTGTTCGAGGTACTGTTCCATTTTTATTTACCAGGGGTCGAAAGAGTTCTAAAACTTTTTAATAGGTTCTACTTAACATACAGGGTGGAACGGAAATGAGAATACTTGTTCAAGAAATTCATGGGGAGAACATATCTTTCCATAAAAATAAGACAAAATTTTGTTTAGGAGCAACAAATAATTATTCGCCTCGATCTCTGTTATTTACAATTACTTCTGTACCTTTGTTCTCCACTGAAAGGTGATCTTGAATTTTAGTACCAGCGAAGGTGGCATCATTTGACGACAAATTCACTGCAACTTACAAAGAAGATGTTAAACTGCCTTGCCTTGCCGTTGGTGTACCTGCCCCAGAAGTGATCTGGAAAGTACGAGGTGTGGTCTTGCAATCGAGTGACAGACTGCGACAGTTGCCAGAAGGATCTCTATTCATTAAGGAAGTTGACCGGACCGATGCTGGAGAATATTCATGTTACGTCGAGAACTCATATGGCCATGACACCGTCACTCATCAGCTTGTCGTCCATGGTGAGATACGTGGCACCTACATATTCGGACCCTAAGCCGGAATATACTACTTTTAAAAAAATGACATTTACGTATTTTCCGCATATTTAATTTTTCATTCTTTCGAATAAGTAAAATGTATTTTGTTCTAGACCATTTTTTAAAAATATAATACTGCAAACATTATGTTAAATCTATATCTTGTTCCAAGCCAGACTGTGTATGAATGGCTCAAAATATTTTCTAGAGCTAACATTTTAAATCTGCAGGCATATATTTTTTATAAACATGAAAAGACTTCTACACCTAACAGACATCTATGATTTGAAGTTAAGGTTTTCTTAATAAATTTTTGAAACATATAATACATACTACAGTGATACAGTACATTGGAGGTCTTAAGTGATTAAAAATTCTTGATGTTCTACAGCTCCACCTCACTCGCCGCAAGTCACCCTCACTGCCACGACCACTAACTCGCTAACAATGAAACTCCGACCTCATCCGACCGACAATGCTCCCATCCACGGATACACAATTCATTACAAACCTGAATTTGGCGACTGGGACACCGTACAGATCAGCTCCACAGATCAAATCTACACATTGGAGAACTTGTGGTGTGGCTCGAGATACCAGATCTATGTCACGGCTTACAACGGGTAAGAAATACCTATTTAGATCACCTTTAACTGAATCGAACTTTGAATCTCTAATATTCTTAACTCTGCTGTGTTCAGAGATAATACTGTATTTCTACATATAGAATCATCTCCTAGCCGGTTGTACCACCCGTTCGGCCACATCCTCTGTATACTTAATATGAATGACCCCGTAATTTATGATATTG
Organism: Lasioglossum marginatum; assembly: GCA_028455795.1. Lineage (NCBI taxonomy): Eukaryota > Metazoa > Arthropoda > Insecta > Hymenoptera > Halictidae > Lasioglossum > Lasioglossum marginatum. Next base: position 1,589,974 of record CM052268.1, read on the forward strand.
TATGTAGTCAACAGTGCGTGATAGGTCCTTTTGAAAATTTCATGGAAAATAAACATTTTTATAGAATTGGCACCGGCGATCCCTCCGACATGCTCAACATCCGCACCAAAGGCTCGAAACCGATTATTCCTGAAGCGGCACGATTCATTGAAGTATCCACGAACAGTATCACCCTTCACCTGAGCGCCTGGTCTGATGGTGGCTGCCCCATGCTCTATTTCGTCGTTGAACACAAGAAGAAGTAAGATAAGATCGTTGAAAGGGGTATTCTGTTTTGAATGCCATTTCGTTATCAATTTTCAGGAATTCTTTCCGAAAAAGTATTATACATTGTACAATAGATTTTGCACACACATTTGTAGGTACTTGAGTACACTAATTATAAAACAATAGTTCAGCATCGAGCGCTAATATTAATCTTGAGAAATTAATGGTAACCGATTCGAACGATTCAGGCACCAACAAGAATGGAACCAAGTTTCGAACAACGTGAAACCCGGCGGCAACAACTTCGTCGTTTTGGACCTGGATCCTGCTAGCTGGTATCACTTGAGAGTGACTGCACACAATAACGCTGGTTTCGCGGTAGCTGAGTATGAATTCGCAACACTGACCGTAACCGGAGGTAAGTATGGGAAAACATAGGAAAAGGGCAACGGCACTCGTAGCCGGTGCTAATGGTGGCTGGATTGAATGGTCGCCGTGTTTTTTGTTCCAGGCACCATTGCACCGGCTCGCGAGCTACCTGACGTGAACGGTGGTGGCAACGAAGAAGATCCGATGAAAATTTTCAAAGCAAACATATATCTGGTAGTACCGGTGGTAACCGCTATTGTCGTGATAATCGTTGCCGTCATCGTGATCTGTGTTCTGAGAGGAAAGGGCCATGGTAGCGATAAAGGTAACTCAGAGATTTGTTTCTTTTTGCGTTGTTTGAACGAACAGGTACGATCGCACCGCCCGTACGCAACGGAGGTAACGACAACACCGATGTCAGGCGTTATTTCCCCTGGCTGCCGGGTTGGCTTGACGTAAACGTGGTGGTGCCGGTCGGAGCTACGGTTGTAGTAATTATTGTAGGCATAGTGGTGATTTGCGTCGCACTGTCGAGGAGAACTCGAGGTCCGGAACAAACGCGGCTGCGAGGTATCTCATCAGCCGACGAGAAATATTACGAGGGACAATGTATACCAACCTTTTTTTTATTTTTTTAAACTTGCTAAGTCACTGAACCGTTGGATCATTATCAGCAAGATAATTTCTCTATAAAACAAACAGAGAAAGGTGGATTCGCCCTGGTTCATTCACATTCGTCTACAGCAGGGCACGGTTAAATTTACATGAATCAGCCCCAGCCTCACTCTTCTCTCAACACGAGGTGTCTTCTGCTCGACGAAGCTACTTCAGTAGACAAGGATACAGAATGAATATCGTCCAATAATAGTAGTAATTTCTAATATATATTCTTAAACATTAAGGAAGAGCGGTATTCGCGTGTTTTTCCACGTGGTACTACATTCACACACACACCAGCGCTCCCCTTGCATACATTTGACGCCCCTCCAGGCTAACTTACTTCGAGTTCTGCTGTAGTCAAATCATATTCTCAACAAATACAATATATGCAATGCCACGTCTGGGAAAGTAAAATTTGATTTTCATTTATTGTCGTTTTATCTGTATAATTGTAGCACTAATGGATGGCTGAGATCCTTCCGATTAAAATGAGTCCAAACATGGGGTAAAGCGGACTAATTTTATTTAATTAATGAAATAGTCTGTATCAGACCTGGGCTACTGCTTGCTCACGAGCTGCTGACGCTCGAGCCGTTA